>JAWPHD010008178.1:0-118424 GCA_037043455.1 Cyrtodaria siliqua
TTAGACTAATCGGGGAACCAACTGGTACCCTGTTGTATACCGCAGAGTAATCAGGGAACCAGTTTAATAGCCACTTGGCGGATAAATATATAGGTAGTTTTGAATCCAGAGTATTTATGAATATCAAATATATTACCTTAGTTAAAATGTTAAAACATTTATAATATTTGCTAAAATATCTTAGAAACAGAGTTAAATGAATTACCCAACTTTCCAAAAACATAATGAAAAACAGCATCTTAGAAATTGAGTGAAATGAATTAACAAACTATAAATCAAACAAAAAAGGTCATTAAGATTACATTTATGAGTAGTATAAAAATATAAATAGTTAATGTATCTTCATATAAGAGCCACATAAACTCAGTTCTCTCAATAAGGTTGAGCTTTGTAAGTGTGTTTTTTTTATTTTTTTTATTTGTATTGTTTTTGGGGAATTCCAATTTTAGATTGTTCATGCAGCTGAATTTTCAATGGATAAAAACTTATTTTCTTGATATAATTCCTAACCTAAAATTCCTTTTTAATTGTTAAAATGCTTGATAATCTGATGAATACTAAAAAAAATAACAATATCTCACCCATAAAATGCTAGAAGGAATTAACAATTTACACTGTCCAAAGCATACACTATTAAATAGGTCTTATTTATAACCATAAATAGTTATGCAGTTAATTATGTTGATATGACAAACCCCACATGTTACTTCTTGAAACTAAATTCCTCCCTGGTCAAGCCAAGAAGGTATTGGCCAGATCTGATTGGTTAATCAAAGATTATCCCGTGATCTATGACAGGTGAGGTATGCATGGCCAGGGTCTTCCACTAAGTAGTGACCATATATCATATATGAGAAAGATCTGATGAGCTGTTATTTGGCATTTACAACATGTTTACATGGGATTAATCTGTTTCAACAAAATAATGAAAAAATCAACTTGGCTGGATATATTAAAGAATACTAAAAACGTACTGAAATGAAACAAATGGCAGATCATATTTTTGCTTTAAATGTGTCAAATGTAGTCTTTATAACTGTTCATGGTTTAAGTACTTAAGTTAGAACAGCATTATGATACCAGACAGGGATGCACATGCCAGGCTCATCCTCCATTTACAGCTAGATAAAAATATGGAGAATCGGCCTAGAACCTTCTAATCTGCAGAACTGCAGAGTTGATGCAAATTCTATTGTAGACACTGACTCCATTTACGATGGAGCCACGTTTCCACATTTGCATATACGTTGTCATGAAGAAGACCTTGAATGAGCATGATAAATAATGACAAAATGTACATGAAGTGGGGATGTAAACCGGGCTTTCCCATGTATCAGAATGTACCCTCAGAGCCTGTTAAAGAACCATAAAAATCTATTCAATAGTAACTAGGAGTAGGACTGGTTCCTGGATTCGTACATATCCGTCCCCTGTATCTGGGGCAGCTCTAAATGACCTTTAATGTGCTGATGAGAAGTTAAACAACATGCAATTCAATTCAAATTGAAGTGTTAAAAACCATACATGTAGATAAAATTAAATCCCAGTATTTTACATTCAAATAATCTATTTTTAATCAAGCTTCATTTCATAATTTGCCCCGTGTGGTTGCCGGGGGCCCCGTTTGGTCACGGGGCAAAGAATACAGCCACTGCAGATGTTCATTTTATCATTTTTTGTTCATGTTCATTTAAGGTCTTCATCGTGATCCCTGCATTGTTTCAGGTGCCATCTCGCTCGCATCAAAGAGCAGTGGCAGAAAAACAATAACGTGGCTCCAGCATAAATGGAGTTTCTACGATAGAATTTGCAGCAACTCTGCAGTTCAGTGTGAGAAGGTTCTAGGCCCATTTTCCATATTTTATCTCGATGTACATGGAAGATGAGCCTGGCATGTTCATGCCTGCTAGGCGCCATATAACCTTTTCATGTGTTGGTGCGCCTTAAAACCCCAATTCAATCAATCATTTCATAATTCACTACATAATTATATATAGAAGATGAGGTTTATATTATGAATCAAGTCGACTATTTATAAAACTTTGTTATTTAATATATATACATATGCAAGTTTTATCCAGAATATATTTTCATTTCTTTATTGCATTTGCCTATTTTATGGGATTTCATGTGCATGCTGCATCTTTCAAAAATGGAATAGTAAATAGTTTATTTGAAATACAGTATTTTATCAACTGATGCTTTCCGGCATTTTGTTGTGTATTGTCTACCATAATTCCTTTCTTAATGCCTACCATAAATTATCTTTAATAAAGTTGTATATTCTAACATAAAACTATATATTTTCTGCAAAACATGCTTGGTTATTAAGTAATAGATAGAGTCTGGTCTTAGCGAGTTGGCTTATTTAAACACCGAGATGGGCATAGCCCATCGAGGTGTTTATATAACCAACGAGCTGAGACAGACTCTATCTTTTTTGTAGCATGGTGTACTTAGTAACACTGTGACGTCATAGTGACCGTACTCTAAATTCCAATATCCGGTAGTTGTAGTACGGCATAGCCACGCCCCTTTAGTTACCCTAAATTAAACGATTTAATGCTCTGCATTCATCAAAGGAAATGTCTGTGACCATGCTACAAATGATTTTATCGACAATTAAATTAGTTTTGAGAAAATTAAGTTTCGACTTCTTCGTTTTATCAATGCATATGTACAATCATTATTATGTTGCATTGGGTGCAATATCAAAAAATTATACCACAATAGCCTAAATACACACTATGCATCGTGTAATTCCCGAGGATATACACAGCATATGTTAGTTATTGTGGTATAAATACAATAGAGCATGAGTCTTGCACGTGTACGGACGCTAACGCTCGTGCATTATCTTCCCGTACACGTGCAAAACTCATGCTCTATTATATACTTGTACCATAGCTGTAATGGTTTTCCTTTGTTCTTGCTTATGATATATTTTTCATAAACACTAAGTAATATACTGAGAAAGCGAAGCTTGCGATGAGCAAGCTTGCTTGCGACTGCTCTCGTTGAGAGTTAGATTCCCACCTGCTCTCCAGCGCGCTATACTTACTTATATAGTAAAGACAGGAAAGATAACTCTGTAAAAACTGCTCTCAGCCAATCAGAATCGAGTATTTAATCTCGCGAGATTGTCACGTGACGAGACTTGGCTTTAGCCACGCCCACAATTAAAATGGAAAAAACCATGTTGCTTAGCAACTAAAAAGAAAACAAGATCTGATTGGCTAATAGAGGTATAAATAGAGTGTAACTCTTTATATAAATCATAACTTATGTTATTTGTATTGTTAACAGACATCAGATCGTTAACTATATACATTCGAGATGCAATCTCAACCACCAGCAACTCTTCTGTACAGAAAAGAGTTTTACTGTGGCTTATGTCCGAAGACCTTTAGGACCGAAAAAGGGAAGAACATTCACTCCACCTTTAAACATTCTGGAGTAAAAAGACATACTTTTAGATGTCTCCTATGTGAAACAACCTTCACAAAGGGATGGAAGTACCGAAGGCACAATCGTGTACATCATGCTACTTCAGCTTATAGAACAGTTCCTGTAACACCAACACCTTCTATTCCAGACAGTACAATGCAAGCAAGACTGCCTTATGAACACAGTTGTTCTATGTGTTCACGTTCGTTCGTTAGTGCTATAAATGCCAGTATATTTCAGCCGTGCTATAAATGACAGATTCAGCAGTTATACCATGGCCTACTCCATTGTACACGCGCATAGTTGTAAGTTTACACACAACCTGTCAATCAAAATGTCAATTACCGTCAATTTCTAAGGTACAAAACATTTATAGCATACTTTTCTCGTATGCGATTTATTCTGCACTCCTGGGCCTGCGGCCCTCGAGAAGCAGTATAAATCGCATATACTCGAAAAAGTATGCTATAAATATTACAAATAATGGAAAAAGACCATTATGAATTAATTTAAAAAAAAGGATAATGACAAACTGTAATGAAACTAAAGATCACTCAATTATAATCATGTTTTGTTCCTAACTGTTTTAATTTATCAAGTTTATTGGTATAACCATGTTGTTGTTCCTAATTGTTTTACTTTATCAAGTTTATCGGTATTAAGTAAATAGAAAAATTCTGTATTAACCAGGGATTAAGTATACAGGGAGGAGACACGGATTCATAAACACTCTAGTTTATCAATTGATGTTGTCGCGCTAGAACACCGCCATTTACCATTTTATAGATACATGTAAATCGATAGTAAGCGTGTATATACGTTACATTTTAAAAGTTAAAATTTCGACCAACATCTCAAATAGGCAGTTTTTTCAGTCTCTTTTTTACTGCTTTCTGTTATAATCAACATCACGAAATTATGTTCTTGACAAGGTTAAATATGTCTACTATTCATTTTTTGTTATTATTAATGCCTAATATAACCCGTACTTCGTATTTCGTTTGCAATAGCTAAACACCATTTTTAATTTGAAAAATTCAAAGTTCAGCTGATATCTCAAGAGAGGCATTTTCATCACCTCTTTTTAGGCTTTGTCTTATAATCACCACTGTGAAATTACCTTCTTGACAAAGATAAATATTTATTGTAAACATTTTCATCGGTGAAAGATTGGGATTTCTCAGTGAAAGAATATTCATAATAGCTAAATATTATTAACTAACTCTGAACACAAAAGTAACTAACTGTGACACTGAGTTATGACGTCATTAAAGTGATAGCCGATAGCGTTCAATAAAGTGAAGAATTTCGGTTAAAATCATGCACAGATGATTTAAAATGTAATAAACAGATTATTTAACTGCTGGGTTCGATTATAGGGAAATCCATCACCATCGCTCGATGGTAGACGTGTTTTGTTCTGTGTTTTTTTCACTTGTAACCGGAGGCCCCGGGTTCAATCCTCCGTGGTTCCACTGAGTTTCGTCGGTGTGTTCTTGGGCAAGACACTTTGAGGTTAGCCTCGTCCGTCGGATGGGGACGTAAACCAGGCGGTCCCGTGTATCGGTCTATCCTCCAAGCAAGTTAAAGAACCATAGGAATCTATTCGATAATAACAGGGAGTACGTTATAGGGAGGAGAAACGGGTTCATAAACGCTCTAGTTTATCGATTTATGTTGTCGCACTAGAACGCCGCCATTTACTATTTTATCGATACAGGTAAATCAATCGTAAGCGCGTTACATTTGAAAAGTTAAAATTTCAGCCAACATCTCAAATAAGGCAGTTTTTACAGCCCCTTTTTACGGCTTTCTGTTATAATCAACATCACGAAATTACATTCTTGACAAAGATAAATATGTCTACTATTCATTTTTTGTTATTATTAATGCCTAATATAACCCATACTTCGTATCTCGTTTGCAATAGCTCCACACCCTTTTTAATTCTATAAAATTAAAAATTTAGCTGATATCTCAAAAGGCACATTTTCATCACCTCTTTTTAGGCTTTGTCTTATAATCACCACCATGAAATTACCTTCTTGACAAAGATAAATATGTTTACTATTCACTTTTTGTTATTATTAATGCCTAAATAACCCGTAGTCTCGTATCTCGTTTACAATAGCTATACACTGTCATCATTGTTTATTTGGCGCAGAGTGGCGCCATCTTTGTTACACGGAACCGTCTGGTAAAATGTGCGTTTAAACATGCAAACAAATACACACTCTGTAGCAGAGGACACAATGTGAATAAATAATACTTATGTTTACATTTAGCACCTTTATTGAGTTTGTAAGTGTAATAATTTATAAGAATTTGCAGTTTTTCACACACTCGCGAAACAACCGGAAAATAGTCATTTTCACGGAGTAGTGAAACACATACGCGACAACATAAATCGGCAAAACGAGCCCGTTTCTCCTCCCTATAACGTACTCCCTGATAATAAGAGTAGGGCACGGTTCCCGGATTCCTATGTATCATTTCCCTCTCTCTGGGGTGGCTCTAAATAACCTTTACTGTGTTGATGAGCCGTTAAACAACTTTCAATTTCAATTTTTTTTTCACTCACTCGCATACGCTCGTTCGTGAAAAGAACGGCATACGTCTACCATCTCCTACCATTTCCCTATAATCGATCCCAGCAATTAAATAATCTCTATGTTTACTATTCACTTTTTGCTATTATAATATAACCCGTAGTCTCATATCTCGTTCGCAAAAGTATACACTGTTAACCATGACAGAGCAGGGGCGTTCCTGGGGCTAATTTAGGTATAAGCACCATCGAGTTTTGGATTCACAAATGTGCCTAACCCCTATATACCTTCAGTTTTTATTGCATATTTCGCATTTTTAGCCAATTTTATATTTTTGCTTCTTTAATAGCCTGTACGCACGTGCGTACGCCCAGGTACGCCCCTGCAGAGGATCCGCCTTTTGGATTTCTTCAAATATGAAAGCTGAAGGTAATTTTTAAATAAAACGAACACATGGCAATCTTGATTTTGTTTAATTGCAAGATAATTTTTTCTGCATTTATCTAACTTGCATATT
Source organism: Cyrtodaria siliqua (assembly GCA_037043455.1). NCBI lineage: Eukaryota > Metazoa > Mollusca > Bivalvia > Adapedonta > Hiatellidae > Cyrtodaria > Cyrtodaria siliqua. Next base: position 6,514 of record JAWPHD010008178.1, read on the forward strand.
TGCTGTAAGTTGAATAGTTTTTGCATAATTTTGATTATTTTCAACCACTAATACAATTCAAACTTTGGTAGAATAATATTAATTAAAATGTAAACAATTTGCATTACCTTTTATTTGAAAGTAAATTATCAATATTATTGGATTAACAAACTATGGCTACGGTAGTACCTTTAAAAGTCAAGGCACATTATAATCAAAAACTAAGTATTAAAATATACAAAAAGATATAAAATATATACTTGCATCAGGTAATCTATTTAATAATATTTTATTCAAGTATTATAATATATAATTCAGTTTTTTTTTTACTGCCTTTATATCCTCTGCTGTATTAAATACAGTTGTGTCTTATCAATTACCCTTTTTGAACCCCTTCAAGGCCTGTTGTAACACCAAAAGTGTGCCATGAATTTTATAACTAATAAGCTGATTACATAACAGGGACACACCATAAACCACTAATTGAGCAGCACCAAGTGCCAGTGATTGACAGCATGGGGTATTGAATCATATGCCACTGGTGAGGTCATGCTGGAATGCAAATTGATATATAGGGCCCTGGGTCATATCTCTTCAACAATTACAGATATTAAATTGTTTAAATTGACTGCATTCAGCAGCTGAGACCAATTGTTTATTTTAATTAAAAAAATATATAAAAAAAAAGAAAGGAAAAAAACACACATTAATAAGCTTTTTCTTCAAAAAGAACAGAAATGTGAAACATAGTTGAATTTAACACTTTGAGGAATTCAAAATGATTTAGTGTGTGCACAAATCCTGTATTGGTCTCTAAAATAAATAAAAAAAAAAATTAAAAATCTCAGTCTTTAATAGTGGATTTCTAATAACAAGTTTAAAAATTAGCAGCATAAAACCTGAACATTATTTCACCACTATAGTAAGCTACAACAGGGAGCAAGTATACGGGGAGGAGAAACGAGTTCATAAACGCTCTATCGATTTATGTTGTCGCGCTAAAATGCCGCCATTTACTATTTTATCGATACAGGTAAATCGATTGTAAGCGGTTGCATGTGAAAAAGTTAAACTTTCAGCCAACATCTCAAATTAGGCAGTTTTTACAGCCTCTTTTTTAAGGCTTTCTATAATAATCAACATCACGAAATTACCTTCTTGACAAAGATAAATATGTCTACTATTCACTTTTTGTTATTATTAATGCCTAGTTTAATCCATACTTCGTATCTCCTTTGCAATAGCTCCAGACCATTTTTAATTTGACAAATTAAAAATTTCAGCTGATATCTCAAAAGGCACATTTTCATCACCTCGTTTTAGGCTTTGTCTTATAATCACCACCTTGAAATTACCTTCTTGACAAAGATAAATATGCCTACTATTCACTTTTTGTTATTATTAATGCCTAAATAACCTGTAGTCTCGTATCTCACTTGCAATAGCTATACCCTGTCACCATTTTTTATTTGGTGCACTGTAGAGTGGCACCATCTTTGTTATACGGAACCGTCTGGTAAAATGTGCTTATATACATGCAAACAAATACACGCTCTGTATCAGAGGACACAATGTGAATAAATAGTACTTATGTTTACACTGCGCACCTTTGTTGAGTTTGTAAGTGTAATAATTTATGAGAATTTGCTGTTTTTCACACACGCGCGAAACAACCAGTAGTCATTTTCACGCAGTAGTGAAACACACGCGCGACAACATAAAACGGCAAAACGATCCGTTTCTCCTTCCCGTATACTTAATATTCCCTGTCTACAATAAGTACATATGTGTACTCACAGACACTGTAGTAGCTGACAGGTAGTATGTGGATATTTTATTGTTATTCAAATAAAGAAAGCGCCATATTATCTAACAACACATTTAGTAAATTATGGTCTGCAACCTGTCCCCATACACTGTCACAGGCAAATGTCATTAAGATTTATTCCCTTCCACGCAGACATTCGTCCGGGAGTGGGCAAAAAAAATAAGCGCGAAGAATTAACTTCTACAACAACAACAACAATATTCTGATCTGCTGAACTTCTCTTCAGTATTTTGTCTCCATTAGACCAATAATAGACACCAGAATTAATTAATAGCGGTTGGGAACTACGCTTGTTGTTCAGCCATACCGGTTTTGATTCGCAGACACTTGGGTCGAATCCGCTTGCAGTCGCTGACACAGATTTTCCGAACAGCAACCTGATGTCTGTTTGTTTACCTGCCATGTTTACGGTGTCGATGTAAAAAAACAACAAGTCTGACTGGTTGACGATATATTGCATCACACCAATTGATTTTAGCGTGAAATGAATCACAGTCTATATGACGCGTGGGTTACCTGGTAACAAACAAACACATGTTAATCTGAAATCTTGCAAATAATGCAACATCGTGTTTGAACGATACTTTAACTTAATTTTTATAGTGCAAAAAGTCACTTGCCCTGTCGGATAACCAGACGCCAAATGTTAATCTTTCGCAGGCAGCTTGCACTCGCCAATGCACGCGGGCGAGTGGTATTTTACTACCCTGTTTATATATGTGCCAAATTGAATTGAATTGGGTTTTAAGGCGCACCAACACATGAAAGGTTATATGGCGCCTAACAGGCATGAACATGCCAGGCTCATCCTCCATGTACATAGAGATAAAATATGGAAAATTGGGCCTAGAACCTTCTCACCCTGAACTGCAGAGTTGCTGCAAATTCTATCGTAGAAACTCCATTAATGCTGGAGCCATGTTTATTGTTTTTCTGCCACTGCTCTTTTCATGTGAGCGAGATGGCACCTGAAATAATGCAGGGATCATGATGAAGACCTTTAATGAACATGAACATAAAATGAATATGAATTTGGGGGGATTCTACTGTACCCACAGACATATTAATAATATTTTTTATTAGGTCTGTGACTGTACCCCTCTGTCTGCCCCTCCAAAGGAATCTGCAGTGGCCCATTCTTTATTGGGTTGGGTTCAATTCCCAGTGTGGTTCAAAGACTCCAGCAGTAGGCTACGAGTAAATATTCACACCTTTCGTTTGAAACGTGGCTGGTCAGAAACTAATGACCGAGCAGTCGACTGTCGATATGTGTAACCCTTGACGTTACAGCGAAAACCAATGACAATAAAATATCTGCATCTACTTACAATTTATATTTTAATTTAGCAGACTGATTATAGCCAAAATATGCCGTATCTGCAAAAAAAGTATGCATACAAACTATGTAAGTATTATACATTACCTGTATTGTTAGCTCCAAAACAGAAACTATTGAGATAAAATTGTCACGTCATAAATTTAAAAAACAACATTATCCAACTTGAAAATGTAAAAAAGAACAGTTTCGTTGATCCCTTTAATAGGGAATTATTAACAGCAGCTGATTAAACACTGCACTAATAACAAATAAATGCTAAAGCAAATATGTGCTTGACTGAAATATGTTTTTTTGAAAAGTAATCTTGAAAATGTTAAGTTCTAAGAATCATATATTGCAGATAAAAACAATGTGCTTTTCACTGCCAAAATGGTCATAAATGGTACCCGGTTTTACAATGAGAATTGTTATAGGAATGAGGAGAAGCTATTTGTTTTTATGCTGGCACAGACGTTGAAAAAAAAGGTATTTATTGATAATACTATAATTGCAATATTTCCCAAAATTGGTAAAAAGGCCCTGCAATAGCCTGAATAAAGGAAAATGTACGGGTTTTCAGTGACTAGCATGGTGTTCTGTGGTATCACAGTACTGAAACGGTTTGACGAACAAAAACGAAACTGTAAACAATAGATTTAATCTGAATAGAAGAAAAGGGAAAATCAAATGCTTTCTGTGACCCTTCTTCTAAATTGTTATGATATAAATTTTATAACATTTTACGTAAAAATGTCGGAATCAAGGTATGCACATATTGTGTATTTCGTATTTGTTAGTAACTGGTATAAGATTCAATGATTGACCATTTCTAGAAACAATACTGTACGGTAATGTACTAGTGTGTTAAAATACACGTTTAATGCTCTTTTGAAATTTTTCGTATTGGCGAGCATCAACGTGTATTGATTATTGCACATTTTACGACTGGACTTTCCCAACGGAATCTGTTGGGAAGGTTTCACGCTTTTAAACAGCATCGTTTGTATATTATATATGCACAGGTTGAAAGAAGATTTTTTTTTGAGTCGATTAGTGTTACAAAATTTACCTGCCACGATGAAATATCTCAGATTATCCAAATTTATCACGATTATATTCACATATTTACGAATTATCGAACGTTACCGCCATCTTGTTTGAACTTCTTACCCAGCAGGGTTCCTTGCGCATACGGTTTGACGAACAAAAACGAAACTGTAAACAATAGATTTAATCTGAATAGAAGAAAAGGGAAAATCAAATGCTTTCTGTGACCCTTCTTCTAAATTGTTATGATATAAATTTTATAACATTTTACGTAAAAATGTCAGAATCAAGGTATGCACATATTGTGTATTTCGTATTTGTTAGTAACTGGTATAAGATTCAATGATTGACCATTTCTAGAAACAATACTGTACGGTAATGTACTAGTGTGTTAAAATACACGTTTAATGCTCTTTTGAAATTTTTCGTATTGGCGAGCATCAACGTCAGAATAATAAAAAAAAAACTGCATAGGAGCCAATTTATTAGGCTAGGTAATGTACAACAGACTCATCAGACTAAAAAATAATGTCATTAATGAATTTTATTGCCTTCAAGGTAATTGGAAACTGTGCATTTATGGAGAATAGGGATGATGAATTTTAAAGAAAAGGAAATTGTCAACATGTTTACATTATTTTGATGAAATATCCTTTTATTTATGATAAATAAACTATCTTTTTAATTATTTTATTATAAAGTCATCAACTCTATTTATAAATTAATTATCATATTTTATGCATACTGCCATGAGAACTGGAGTATTTCGAAGGTAATTGAATTGAATTGAATGTTGTTAAAGGCTCAACAACACAGTATAGGTTATTCAGAGCCGTCCCATAGAGAGGGGAAGGATACAAGGAATCCGGGAACCATACTCTTATTATCTAATAGATTCCTGTGGTTCTTTAACTTGCTCGGAGGATAGACCGATACACAGGACCACCCGGTTTACATCCCCATCCGACGGACGGGGCTAAGGGAAAGTGCCCAAGAACACACCGACGAAACTCAGTGGCATCACGGAGGATTGAAGCCGGGGCCTCCGGTTACAAATCCGCCGCGCTACCGACTGCGCCATCCCAGCCCCCTTTATTACGAAGGTTACAAACAAAGAAAATGTCTGTTATTTTTCTCTTTGGTGAGTTTTATGCATACGTCATGTTGTGTGGTGTAAAAAAAAAAGAGAAAGAAAAATGGTTTCCGCCCAATACTGAACTTCCGTGAGTTAGGATTGAGAAATTGAAGCAACTTGGTGAGTGGGTTATATGGAAAGAAATATTTAAAAAATGTCGCAGGTAGCTTAGGGAAATCCTGGTTTAAGTTGAATTTTCATCTTTCTTGTTTCTTCAATAAAATCAGACTTGGCTAGGTTATCTAAAGATGTATTCCAGCTCATTAACACTAAGGTATTTTGCATTGTCTTTTTACAGAAGTACCTGTCCAAGGAGGATTTGATTGATGCTTTGACTGTTATTATCTTATATGAAGGACATGGTACGTTATTACTTGGATTAAAATCCATCTCCGATGATGCAAATAAGTGATATATTTTACTGGCAGGTCATTTTATATGTACAGTAAAATGAGAATCGAACCAATACCAGACACTTTGGGTAAACCTGAGGTACCTTATGGTACCTTCATACATAACAGACAAATTCAATACCCTATAAGCAAAAGCAAACTCATAACTGGCCATAACAAAAAAAAAATGTTTGACCTATGTTTATGAAACTTCACATACATACCGTATTGTTCCTTTTTAACGCCCCCGGGGGCGTTACATTTTTCAAAAGGGGGGTGTTTATTAGAGTGTAAACTGTTCATTCATTGACCCTTATGTAACTCTATTATAACTCTAAAACCCTTAGTGCACTATACTTGAAATACACATGGATAAAAGTTTTTGTGGATATATTAGTCATGTTATGTGGATTAATACCACTTTTTAAGGTAAGGTTTTTAGCTCTACTGGCCGAAGGCCAGCAGAGCTTATGGGATGCCGAGTTGTCCGTCGTCCGTCCGTTGTCCGTCGGTCGTTAACTTTTGTCTCGTTAAGACGATAGGACCTTCATTTTTCATCCGATCTTAACCAAACTTTAACAGGTTGTTAATATCAATGAAAGCTTGGATGAGTTCGAAAACCAGCCAGATCGGACAAGTAACAGCGGAGTTATGGCCCTTGAGTTAGTTAAAAATGCTATATTGCTATATTTTGCCTCGTTAAGACGATAGGGCCTTCATTTTTCATCCGATCTTTACCAAACTTTAACAGGTTATTAATATCAATGAAAGCTCGGATGAGTTCGAAGACCAGCCAGATCGGACAAGTAACAGCGGAGTTATGGCCCTTGATTTAGTTAAAAATGCTATATTGCTATATTTTGCCTCGTTAAAACGATAGGGTCTTCATTTTTCATCCTATCTTTACCACATTGTTAATATCAATGAAAGCTCAGACAAGTTCGAAAACCAGCCAGATAGGACCAGTAACAGCAGAGTTATCGACCTTGATTTAGTTAAAAATGCTATATTTTGCTTCCTCAAGACGATAGGGGCTTCATTGTTCATCCGATCTTTACCAAACTTTATCATATTGTAAATGCCGTTGAAAGCTCGAACATGTTCGAAAACCATCCATATTGGACCAGTAACAGCGGAGTTATGGCCCTTGATTTCGTTAAAAATGCTATATTTTGCCTTGTTAAGATGATAGGGGCTTCATTGTTCATCCGATCTTTAGCAAATTTTATCAGATTGTTAATATCAATGAAAGCTCGATCAAGTTCGAAAAAGATTGATATCGGACCAGTAACAGCGGAGTTATGGCCCTTGATTTAGTTCAAAATGATATATTTTGCCTCGTTAAGACGATAGGGCCTTCATTTTTCATCCGATCTTTACCAAACTTTATCAGATTGTTAATGTCTATGAAGGCTTGGTCAAGTTTGAAAACCAGCCAGATCGAACGATAAACAGCGGAGTTATGGCCCTTGATTTTGTTAAAAATGCTATAATTTGCCTCGTCATACAATAGGGCCTTCATTTTGCATCTGATCTTTGCCAAACTTTAGCAGATTTTATGACTTTCTTTTTTACGTTATTATTTTTATTTATTTTAAAATTTTCTTATTTTTTTATTTTTAATTTATTTATTTTTAATTTTTTTTTTTATTTTTTTTTTTTAAAGTTTTTTTTTAATTATTTTTTTTTTTTTTATTGATTTATTTATTTTTTTATTCATGTTTTTTTTTTAATATTTATTTATTGATTTTTTTTTTTTTTCTTTTATTTTTTTTTTTTTAATTTTTTTTTTAATTTTTTTATTTTTAATTGATTTTTTTTTCTTTTATTTATTGATTATTATTATTTTATTTTTTTTAATTTTAATTTTTTTTTTTTAATTGATTCATTTTGTTTAAAAAAATTTTTTTGATTATTATAATTCTCTAAAAAAAAATTTCATCTGATCTTTACCAAACTTTACCAGATTCTTTAGTTACGGCCCATGATAAAGTTAAAAAGCTGTTTTTTGCCCGAAACTTTCAAAAAAACTTAAATGGCAGTCAGTCGCCTCATTGATGTTATAAGAGCCGTGTTAGCCAGTAGAGCGTCTACAGGCCCTCTTGGGCCTCTTGTTTACTTTATGCACAGTAGGTGGGGGTGTTTACTCACGGTGCCTGGGGGGAGGGGCGTTTATTAGGGAGGGGGCGTTAAAAAGGAACAATACGGTATACGTAGTAACTTCACATACTTATACATAGTACCCCAAAAACTAGGGGTGCAATGATTAATCGTGATACGATTATAGCGCGACTTTCTTTCACACGTATCATATTGTGGGGACTGTATCGTAATAAGATAACGATACACAGATAAGCATTGCCTTGCTCTTATTGACAAAAATAACCTCGCTGATAATTGTAGAAATTATATTTTTTTTGTTAGTACTCTACTGGTGTGTCACTTGAGGGGACCAGAGGGTTGCCCCCATCAGTCAGTCAGTCTTTCAGTCCGTCCCACAAATATGGATCCTGAAAAGTATTTAAGATATTTTTATGAAACTTGACATGTTGGTAGAGGGCAATGAGGGGATTATACCCAATATTTTTTTTATTTTTTATTTTGTTGATCCGACAGAAATATGGTTACTATGGCAATGGATATAGTAAAAATACACAAAATACATGTATCATTTTATAACAAAAGAAATGCTTTAAAAGATAATGAAAATTTGTGTGTAGGTAAGAGGGAGAACTTTAGGAGATCATGCAGATCTTTTTTTTTCATTAAGTAAAAAATTGTGGTTGCTTTGGCAACAGAAATTGTAAAAATTACACAAAAAATATAGAAAATGGTTTCCGCACAATATCTTTAGTTAGGAATGAGATATTTGAATGAATTTGTATGAGTAGGTAGCTTATAAATATGAACAGAAAGCTTGGGATTTGGGTCACTGGAGTCAAGGAAACTGTTGCTAAAAATAGAAGAATGGTGTCCGCTAAATAACTTTATTTAGTAATGACCTGGAATTGGCTGAAACTTGGTGTGTAGGTACAGTACAGCTCACGCGAAACCCACACTTTACTATGAGGAATTACAAATCGCGTAATTACGCAGGGTTTTGATGATAAAACTACTCAGAGTGGAAATCACTTACGCGATACTTATGCCACGATACTTTGCGTAGATAAACTCGGGAGTTCGCGGAGTCGATACTGCCCAGGTAAAGGGTGCAAATTTTTCTAATTACAGTCATTATAATGTATATTTATTTAATAACTTCAAAAAAATCGAAGCAGAAGACAATTCATAACTTTCACATCCGGTCAACTTCTGTTAAGTTAAGATATTCAGTAGGTTTACTCGGACTTTTTTCTCAATCTCTATATGGAAAATGAAAATATTACACCATGATTTAAATTAAATGTACCCATATTGGTGTTTTAAAATCAGACAACACAAAAAGAAGATACATATAATTATGTACACCAAAAACAAAGTTTTTAATATAACTATCGATACAAACTAGTTTTTTAAAGGGCTAAAATCAGTTGAGCATCAGCGATAAACAGTTTACACCCTACCCGAAAGTAGAGGTCTTATTTTATTGATCACTGATTGGTCAGATTATTTTGATGTTGTCATGTGAAAGTTATGATGTGGAAAAATTTGAATGCCCGGATTATGTATACTGGGTCACGATAGTTATATAGCGGTTCCTATTACCGACTTCGCGACGACTGCAATTAGTAATTATTATACTGGAAATTATAATTCTATTTTAATTAATCATTATTTGTAACAAATTTGTTCTGCTGTTTATTATTTTGTTGACGAGTTTTTTAGTCAGAGATAATCAGAAAAAATTGTAAAGAATTCCGGGTCATAAACCCGTTGTTAGTGCCGCCTTGTTAAAAGGTACATACATGGCCAAGAATTATGGGTACTTATTTCGGTTGAAGAAGTCTGACTTTTGGACAACAGAAACAAACAAAACTTGTGATTAATGCATTAAAATTTTGAAATATGTATTTGTTTCGAAATTTATTCAGTGTATTTATCAGTCTTGCACAGAAAAGATGCACTCGGCGTCTCATTGTTTGTACTTATTTTGGCGATTGGCTTTTTCAAGCGCGCTGTCGGAAAATTTTGCTTTTCTCCCAGTAATAAACCACCACAGGTGAGCACTCATGGTTAATTGGATTCTATATACGCGGAGTAACTTAGAGTGCGATTGACTGACAATGGCGTACTTTCGCCGCGTAGATTTACCGAGTCCAAACAGTCACTCCATGTAGATCCGCGTGGCTCTTGATATGACCAAACTCGACGAATCGAGTAAAGTGTGGGTTTTGCCTGATCTGTACTGTAGTTTATATGAAAGGCAAGTTTGAGATTGCATTTGGTTAAAGGCAGAATATGCTTATTTACACATAAACTAGAACATCTGAAGAAGCACTTACAAATTGGAGAATTACGCTAACAAATAAACTGACTAAAATTAAACTGTACACACTAATACATATTTGTGCACTAATTACGCTGTATCCCCTACATGCTGCACCGACGCTAAGCACAACACAGGAAGTGTGCAGATTCAAATGGTTTATAGCACAGGTAATGTTTATGTAAACACAATAGTTAAAAGTAGTTTTTATTAACGGCTGGATTCATAGTGGGATTTAATGCAAATTTGACGGTAATATTATACACAAATACTTGATACAAAGTCTCTATCGTCTCTTAAGGTTAACAATAAGCATATTCTTACTTTAACTGTGGTCCTTGAATGCTACATTACCGATTCTACTTTGCTTATAGACTGTTCCTGAACATAAGATCAGTTTACAAAGAACTCAAAATATAATAAATTTATTGTATTTCAGATTTGCTCCATGTTCTCCGGTGACAGATAGATAGTGCAAAAAAATCTACGGAGGCAATATATTCCAACCACATTGACACAGGAGGTATTCCAACCACATAGAGATGCACACGATATTAAGCTATAGAGATTTTATGAGATATATTGCCACATAAAAGCACACACGATATTTCCAACCACATATTTTAAGAATGAAAATATTCTTACTACAGAGATATTTCAACCACGAAACATATTCAAACCACATAATTACAGAAACGTGTGATATTCTAGCAACAGAGAGATGGCATGGAGATGTGGGATAACCACATGGAGATGTGATGTAGTCCAACCATGTAGAGACCTGACATATTCCAACCACATAGATACTTTTGATGTTTCAACCTTTGGAGACTTGTGATGACAATGTTGAATAGTGTTTTATACATATGTGCTATTCAAGCCTCATAGCTGTAGATTAGATTGTGGTATTCCAAGCACGTAGACTAGGCACATGATGTATAAATTCCAGCAATATAGCAAAAAGGGATAGTCGTGCCACAAGAGAACAGATATTCCAACCACATAGATGCCTGATATATTCCAACCGCATATAGACAAGATATGTTCCAGCTACATTCATATTTGTGATAGGCCAGCTATATAGAGACATGATAATACAATTCTGTTGCATGAAGGCAAGAGTTATTTGAACCGCATAGAGATCTGATATAATACAACCACATGGAGACACGAGAAAAACATTCCAATCACTCAAGCCACTAGCATAGACATGATCATTTATATTTCCATTACAACGAGACAATATGGGATAATCGAACCACATAGAAACCCAGTGTATTAACAACCACATGGAGACATATTGCAACCACATATTCCAACCACATTGGAGACCAGGGATATTTAAACCACAGACATGAGATAAGCCAGCAGCACAACGACATGATAATATATTTCCAATACATGGATACAGTCTGTGTTATTCGAACCACTAATAGGGCTGTTGTATTCCAACCACAGAGAGATAGATATTCAAACCACATTCCACCCTTATGGAGATGAGAGATATTCCAACAACAGAGACTTAAGATAAGTCACCACCACAGAGACATGATCATATGTTGCCAATACATGAAGCCAATCTGTGTTTGTCAAACAACATATAGACCCGACCACAACCATAAATTGTTTAGTTAACCAAGAATAATTTTCAAATGCATTTTGACAACAGCATAGTATCGGACCAGTAACAGCAGAGTTACGGCCCTTGATTTAGTTCAATATGCTATATTTAGCCTTGTTAAGACGATAGGGCCTTTATTTTTCATCCTATCTTTACCAAACTTTGACACATTGTTAATTTTAATGAAAGCTCGGACAAGTTCGAAAACCAGCCATATCAGACTAATAACAGCAGAGTTATGGCCCTTGATTTAGTTAAAAATGCTACATTTTGCCTAGTTGAGACGATAGAGGCTTCATTGTTCATTCGATCTTTACCAAACTTTATCAAATTGTTCTTGTCGTTGGAAGCTTGAACAAGTTCGAAAACCAGACATATTGGACCAGTAACAGTGGAGTTATGGCCTTTGATTCAATTAAAAATGCTATATTTTGCCTCGTTAAGACGATAGGGGCTTCATTGTTAATCCGATCTTTACCAAACTTGATCAGAGTGTTACTATCAATGGAAGCTCGAACAAGTTCGAAAACCAATCATATCGGACTAGTAACAGCGGAGTTATGGCCCTTGATTTAGTTAAAATTGCTATAATTTGCCTCGTCGTACAATGGGCCTTAATTTTGCATCTGATCTTTGCCAAACTTTACCAGATGTTATGACTCTAAAAATAGTCTTTTTTATGCCCCCAAAGGGTGGCATATAGTAGTTGCACTGTCTTTCCGTTCGTCCCTGTTCGTCTGTACAATCGTGTCCGCTTCAAATGGACGGATTTTCAAATAACTTCGCACAATTGCTCACCACAAGACGACGTGTCACGCACACAATCCAGGTCCGTGCCTCCAAGGTCAAGTTCACACTTAGAGGTCAAAGGTCAAAACAAAGTGCTTTTGTGTGTGGTTAATAACTCTGACATACATGGACAGATTTTTAAATCACCACAGCTAGACGACATTGTGTATAAAACCCAGGTTCGTGGCTCCAACGTCAAGGTCACATTTAGAGGTCAAAGGTCAAATTGTGTCCAGTCAGTAACTCTGACATTCCTGGACGGATATTCAAATAACTTGGCACTAGTGCTCAGCACAACCAGACGACATGTCGCGCACAAAATCCAGGTCTGTCACTCCAAGGTCAAGGTCACACTTATAGGTCAAAGTTCATATCATGTCTGGTCTATAACTAGCATTTCTTGACGGATTTTCAATTAACTTGGCACAAGTGCTCAACACAACAGCATGATGTGTCGCGCACAAAATCCAGGTCTGTGGCTCCAAGCTCAGAGATCAAAGGTCAAATTGTATGAGACAATAACTCCGGCATTCCTGGACGGATTTTCAAATAACTTGACACAAGTGCTCACCACAATAAGACGATGTGTCGAGCACAAATCCAGGTCTGTGACCCCAAGGTCACCATTAGAGGTCATAGGTCAAATTGTTTGAGACAATAACGGGGGCAGTCCATCCGTCCGTCATTCCGCTTTTCGTGTCCAGACTGTACCTTCAAAACGCCTGCATGGATTTTTGATTAACTTGGCACAAGCGATTACCATAACAAGATGATGTGACGCGCGCAAAACCCAGGTCCGTACCTCAAAGGTCAAGGTCACAATTGAAGTTCATATGTCAAAAACAGGTACGCAATTTCGTGTCCGGACTGTAACGTCACAACCCCTGCAGAGATTTATAAATAACTTGGCACAAATGATCACCATAACAAGACGATGTGTCGCGCGTAAAACCAAGGTCCGTACCTCGAAGGTCAAGGTCACAATTGAAGTTCATAGGTCAAAAACAGGTACGCAATTTCGTGCCCGAATCGTAATGTCACAACCCCTGCAGGGATTTTCAAATAACTTGACACAAGTGATCACCATAACAAGACGATGTGTCGCGCGCAAAACCCAGATCCGTACCTCAAAGGTCAAGGTCACACTTGAAGTTTATAGGTCAAAAACAAGTACACAATTTTGTGTACGGACCGTAACGTCAGAACCACTGCAGGGATTTTTAAATAACTTGGCACAACTGATCATAATAACAAGACGCTGTGTCACGCGCAAAACCCAGGTTTTCAAGGTCAAGGTCACACTTGGATGTCAAAAGACAAATTGTGTCCGGTCAATAACTCTGGCATTCATGGACGGATTTTCAAATAACTTGGCACAAGTGCTCACCACAACAAGACGATGTGTCGCTCACAAAATCCATGTCTTTGGCCCCAAGGTCAGGGTCACACTTAGAGGTCAAAGGTCAAATCGTGTCCGGTCAATAACTTTTGCTTGCCTGGACGGATTTTCAAATAACTCACCACAACCAAACGATGTGTCGTGCACAAAATCCAGGTCAATGGCTCCAAGGTCAAGGTCATACTTAGAGGTCAAAGGACACACTTATCACTATCAGTGATATTTCTTGTTTAATTTTTTTTTTTTTTTTTTGTTTTTCATTAATTTTTTTTCATTCATTTGTTTGTTTTTTGTGATATATATATATTTTTTTTTAATATATATTTTTTTTCAAATTAGTTTTAAATATATCTGTTGGTTTCATATTGCTCCAAGGTCAAGGTCACTTCGGGGGCATTTGTTACTGTGACATTTCCTGTTTATATTTATTTTTTTATATATTTTTGTTTTTAATTTTTTATTTTAAATTATTATATTTTTTATTTTTATTTAGCTCTATGTTGGACCAGTCGGACCAGCTCTTGATTTAGTTAAAAATGCTATATTTTGCCTCGGTAATACGGTAGGGCCTTCATTTTTCATCTGATCTTTATCAACTTTTACCAGATTCTTTAGTTATGGCCCTTGAGTTAGTTAAAAAGCTGTTTTTTGCCCAAAACTTTCAAAAAACGTAAATGGCACTCACTCGTCAGTCGCTTCATTGATGGTATAAGAGCCATGTTAGCCAGTAGAGCGTATAAGGCCCTCTTGGGCCTCTTGTTGTTTGTTTTGTGTCTTTTTTGGTTTGATATTATGACTTGTACTTATTTGGAAGATTTGTTTTCTTTTTCATTTCCTTTAAAATTATTTAGAGAATTTTCCCAGTCAAAAAATGGGAGAATTTTCCCAAAACAATTTGGGAAAATTTTCCCAATAACATTCGGGAAAATCTTCCCAAAAATAGTTTGTTTGTGTGGTGTTTTACGTCCTTTTCAATACACGCAATGTTATATATGACTTTTTTGTGGTGGAGGCAGACCACCCATACTTTTCCTGGGTAGAACCAGTACTTTAAACCTCCCGCCATCCGTAACAATCGACACTTCCTCACTTAAAGTCGAGCTCAATGGTATGTAGGAAAACAGGCCATGGGAAAAAACAGTGCAGTATCAATAACTGTCAGGCTATGCACGAGTCACATTACTATGTAAAGGACTAATCGCAAGACAACACATCATTCTGAAATCTGAATCTGAGATGCTAAGTTAAAATCAGATCTGAGTTAAAATATTCAATCTTAAACAAACTGTTTTTTTTTGTTTGTTTTTTGTTTTTTTGGTTTGATATTTTGACTAATACTTACTTGGAAGATTTTTTTCTTTTTCATTTCCTTAAAAAATATTTAGAGAAATTTCCCAGTCAGAAAATGGGAGAATTTTCCCAAAACATTTTGGGAAAATTTTCCCGATAACATTTGGGAAAATTTTCCCAAAAAGAATTTGGGAGAATTTTCCCATTTTATTTTGGGAAAGTTTTTATTTCATTAAATTATAAACATAATGGCATATTTAGTTGTCAACACTGCAATGGAAGATGTTTCCAAGCTTTGAAGTGTTGTTTTAGCTATTAAGAAATAACTCATTTTCCCATGGGAAAATTTTCCCAAATTACAATATTGGGAAAATATTCCCATGGGAAAATATCAAAGTGCTCGTATCGCTGTAAAACTTCATCATAGACCCTAAATATGAAAGCCGCATACTATTTCGACATTATATTGAAAGATAAATACTTTCTGTTTTTCCCATGGGAAAACTGCCCAAATCATTTCCCATGGGAATATATTGTCCCATGGGAAAGACCGTTTCCCATGGAAAAAAAGCTTTTCCCATGGGAAAATAGGCTTTTCCCATGGGAAAGGTCAACTTCGCGTCAAATTTCTCGGAAAAATTAAAGTGTCACCAATGAAATAGAATATAATTTTACAATCATTTGGTATGTGCTTTCATATGAAATAGTCGCAAGCGCCCTAGCTCATTCGGAATTACTTGCTGTTTTTGCCAAAAACCGGCGCGGCAAAAAAAAAACGGCGGCTGTTTTAGTATATACATCAAAATTCGGTTCTATTCCTCTTTTTTTCTGGTGAAAGCCCTGTCAGCCAGGTGTGTATCTTCACATGTTACCTATTAAACACTTGTGTAAAGTTTCACGAGTGTGGGTCAAACAAGTTGTGGAGGAGCGTGTGACACAAGTTTTTCGAGACATACATACGGATGGATGGACAAGAGCAAATTTATATGGCCCCCGCAAAGTGGGGGCATACAAATGTAATATCTCTAAGTCTTAGAACTATATTCTTTCATACAATACACAAATAAATGTTGAAACAAAAAAAATCATTGAAATAATGTTGAACTTACAGTATGCTATACCTGTTGTACGCTATTCGCTTCTAAGGTACTTGATAAGAGTTCTCCATATTTTATCTCGATGTACATGGAGGATGAGCCTTGCATGTTCATTCCTGTTAGGTGCCATATAACCTTTCATGTGTTGGTGCGCCTTAAAACCCCAATTCAATCCAATCCTGGGTAGAACCATTACTAAGCAATGCAGATAAAGTGTCTTGCTCAGGGACACAGCACGTGGTTATGGCGGGGATTGAACCCACAATGTTTGGATCATGGGTCCAACGCTCTACCACTAGACAACAGCGCTATATTTTGACTTCCCATTTTGGAATAAGAGCCCATATCCCTAGCCACATTTTTTTTTATCTTATCAACTTGTGATTTCCGTCTATGTGCCACAATGATTGCGGTCCACTCACGTTACTGGTATGCAAGTAGTAGTCAAACTGAAAATAGTGGTTATTGTACTGTTTGTTGTTATTTGATATTATTCAAACAGAAGCAACTTACGGAGTAAAGTTAAGTTCACTTCATTTTTAAAAATGACAACATCCGATTACAAACTCGCGCACGCGCTGTTTATAGGGGCCCTCAAAAGGGTAACCAATAACCGTTGATTGACAGCAGTACAGAAGTAGTAGCCGAATTGCTAAACAAACGGATACATTTATGGTCATTATCCCTATTGGACGCCCCATTCCGTAAGAAAGACAACTCATCCCATTTATGATTGACCTAAATATATCAACAAGAGATGTCTCCATTACGTCAGGGATTACGTCAATTGGAAATGTATAATCAGATTTGACCGATCGATATTTTACTGCAGTATTGTATTTTTCCAATGTTGTTTATGCCTACATGTTATATAAACAGGGTTCTATATATATAAATTAGAGTTTTAATTTATTATCGTCTGCTGGTGTTGTCTTGGGGAAGCATTGTTTAAATATTGGAGCAATTAAAAACACATAAATGCGCATGCATGGTTAGCGCGACTTCCCCACGCGCAAATTTGCGCGGAAATGAGTGCTGAGAAGAAAATCATTTATATTACGGTACATATTTACCTTTTCGTATATGACGATTCTTCTTCTGATGAAAAATGTATCTTTTTATTAAATTAAATTGATATTTTCTATTGAAAAGCTACGAACGTCGTTTGTTTACGGAAATTCGGATACTACTGCTCTTCGGCTACTACTTGCATACCAGTATATGTTCTTCGTTGCATCCGGCATGTGGTTAAAAAAAATCGTCTGAACAGAACACCTTGAGGATCTTTTTTTTTACAGCTTTTCTTACTCTTGTGCTCTTGTACACGGTGTCCTTGTGCCATCAGCATACTTTTGTTGTTAATTCTAAGGTTTATACACCGTCCGCCAACTAAAACGCCAGGAGAACCCTGGCGCTATGGGCACAATAGAGTCTGGTCTGGCCATCAGCATACTAGATACTGTTCGATAACCCATTTTGGGGGAAATTACACACTCACTGTTAACTGGCTTTGATCCGAGTCCGATTCCGAAATATATTGACAAATATCCACTGCAGCTTCTAAGAGGTCAAGTGATTACCGTTTTCTAAAGACCCTGCTATGTGCAGTAATTTCCGTCTTACTAACTCTTTCATTTCAAGAAGTGCGATACCTCGTTAGTGTTAGGAAATCTACATATACACCGGTTACCTTCGATCTGAAGAGTAGGGACCGGTTAGTATTTTAAATAGCCTCGGTCACTCGGCCTGCTTCTGATTTCTTCGTTACACTATGCTACACGGATCTAGTCTCGGCCAGCTAGACCGTATCATGCATATGTCTTACTTGCAGATATCGGTCTGGGCATATTATGCCAATTAAAGCGCCCACTAGCGATAAGCACAATTTATTCGCTCGTTTTTTTTCACGCTCATAAAGTCGACGTTTGAGTGACGTCATCTTGCTGTTTCTCTTAAGTTAGAAATAAGAAAATATTATTAAATTAACTTAAAAATATGTTTTTTGAAAGTCTCGTTCAATCTCTAAAAATCTCACCAAAATCGCCCAAAACGAGAGGGCGATTTTAAACGTCCTATTTTCCCCAGGCCCTGGTTCTGGGTCCGTGTAGAATAGTGTAACGAAGAAATCAGAAGCGGACCGGGTGACCGAGGCTAACATAGTCTCTATCACCCATCCGCATGCCCACCTTTCCTCAGCGAACGGAGTGAGCGTCTGGGAACGTCCTTCACAAACACTTATTACACTTGTTAGTATACTCTATAATAGCAACTGATCTTTTTCTTCTTTGTGTTCTAGGATGATAACTGTACTCTGTTTATTTTACTAGCTTGCTTATACAGTTTTTCCTAATAAAGGATTGAATTGATTGTTACCGATAGACGGCAGCTCTGCATTGTTTACAAATGGCTTCCTCCAAGCAGGCGGTAGGAACATTTCTTTTCTTTTTTCTTCCTTTACTGTCATCGATCAATTCTGATCATCACGACAGGGTGTTGGCATATATGCAGCCAGAAACTGTATATTTATTAAAAGTTAAGTAAAGTGTCTAAAGATGAATTGTAGAATTAAAAACAAATGACTACTGACCTTAACATTAAAACTAATTACAAATATGATGCGAGAGTTGTGTGTATAGTCAACTCTCATTTTATAAGTCTAATTAAGTTTAGACTTAAAAGAATCTACTGTAGTCATGGAAACAGTATATTCTGGAAGAGCATTCCAAAGTGGTATTACTCTTGGAAAAAATGAAAACTTTAAAAGATCAGTTGAGGCAGTCAGTCGATCGTATTGTTGTAGATGGGATGTTCTTTTTGAGTATCTAGTCGCTTTATTAGTCATAAGATAACGGTCTCTGTCAATGTCAACTAGTCCATTATGTATTTTGTAAAAGAATGTTAAACATGAGTTGGTACGTCTTTGCTCTAGGGTTGACCACTGTAAATCGTCAAGCATGTCCCCAACATGACTGGTATTATGCCATCTCCTACATGTCCATCTAGCTGCTGTTCTTTGTACCATCTCAATTTTATGTTTGTTAACCTGGGTATGGGGATTCCAAATTGTGGAGGCATATTCAAGTTGAGGACGAACTAAAGTCTGGTAAGCATTTACCTTAGTTTCCCTGGGGGCGAGTGACAGATTTCGGCGTAGAAAGCCAAGAGTTTTTGTTGCCTTGTTGGTTATAGTTTGGATGTGCGGCGTCCAGTCTAGTGTATCAGTGATTGTAACCCCCAGGTACTTTGTTGCTTTCACCTCGTCAAGCGTCTGTCCATGTAAGGTGTAACGGTAATTAAATTGCTAGTCTGGTCGGTGTCGTGTTATTCTCATTGAGTGACATTTGGACACATTGAACTTCATGAGCCACTGTTGCTCCCATATACCAAGTTTCTGTAGGTCGGTCTGTAGTTCAATGTGGTCCTGATGGGAATATATATTTTTGTAGAGGACACAGTCATCTGCAAAAAGCCTAACATTTGACGATATACCATCAGGGATGTCGTTAATGAACAATAAGAAAAGAATGAGACCCAGGCAGGAGCCTTGGGGGACACCGGATATAACTGGAGCTGGATCGGAGAGACCAGATTTGTGATATTTATTTCTTTGCTGTTCAGAGGATTCTAAATAACGACACTTTATCGCGAAAGCGTCAGGAAAGGCTTACTGAGCTTTGACTTGGCTGAACAGATTTTTAATAGACACGAGTCGTATAGTGGGAAATAAATAGGAAACTTAGGGCGCCCATAGAACTTGTATTTGAAAGTGTTTGCATTATTCCTGTTTTAAAATCTAGTTATGTATGCGTTAGTTCCGTAGCTACACCAAACCATATTGCCTGATGACATTGTTCTATTATCTAATAGTGCACAGAGCTTGCAAACGCAACTTGATAAGTTGCAACATTATTGAGTATATTTTGCTCAATGGGATTTATCTGTTAATATTAAGAAAACTAAAGTTATGATTTTCAATAAGTCAGGTAAATTGCTTCAAAAGTTTCAGTTCCTATAAAATAATGGTTTGGTTGAAATTGTTAATGAATATAAATATTTAGGAATTATCATGAAACCTTCAGGATCATATATCGTCTTTCTATCGGTTTTCGACCACCATGTGATTTCGACCGATGGCGGAAATCGCGTCTGCGCACGTTTATTGTGCAAATTTCTTTATCAACTTTTATGACCGTCCGCTTAATGAATAGTTCTAAACATCAACAGAAAAAACTTGCAAATAAGACTGATTTTTTAAGGCTGTGGATAATTTTCCTATGGATATTTTATCTGTCTGCCGGTGTTCTCGCCATTAAATGCATCCCATTTTAAAGCAGACTTACACTAAATAAAATATTTATGATGCAATGATGATTTAATCCTTTGCCTTCATAAGATATCAACACGTTTTATTAAATCGTAAAATGAGAAATGGTAAATGTGTTATGTACCCTTCATAAAACATGATGAAATATCGTTGTTTGTGTTAGAACATCTGGTATTTTTTTATGTTAATATATTTCCCACATGACATGTGACCTAAATTCCTGAAAGCAGGCCGCCATGTTATGAAAACCGCAGAAGACAATAATTTAAAGACTCCACAGCATTGAAGAAGATAGATTTTAAGCTGATGAGGGTACTCATATTGATCAAAGAAAATAATTAGGGCTGTGTGTCTTCCTGTTAAAATAAAAACAAAAAATAAAATATAGTTGGATGAATTTTTTTTTTCTGCACTGTCAGCCAGTATGAATTTAGGTCAACAAATTTGCATAAAATTTCCGTTATGAAGATACTGCATCTCATGAAAAAAACTATAGTAAATAAGGTGATCGGAAACACGTGCCGTTCACTGGAAATAAACAAATTGAGGTAATCCATTTACAGATGTTATCGGGTTGTAAATAAACAGAATTCAATCAAAGTCGCGGTAGTTTTTATTGCAGTTTGAATACTTTATTAATATTTTAGCTAACATCATATTATGTGAAATATATAATGATTTACTGATATATGTAGCCCACTGTCGTTAAGTGGTCGTAAACTAAGAGGTCGAGGATACTGCAGCAGCAAAGTATATAGCATTAAAGGCCCTTTTCTGCATTGAATTGATTGCAGGTCCATATTCAGCTGAGCATACTATGACATTTACTCTAATAATGTGTAACATTAATAAATAGAGGATCTTAAACTCGTTCCCATTTCATATAAGATTTATGAAATGAGTTATGAATTATATTAATTTTAACGAGCCTTTTGGCGAGTTAAAATTAAAAATAATTCATAACGAGTTTCATAAATCTTATATGGTATGGGAACGAGTTTAAGATCCTTTTTATCACATAACATTGCAATCAAATTAGTAAAAATTAGTTCAGATGGACATAGAACCGCCACGACATCAGACACACTTTAGCGCCAAAACGTCATAAAATATGTGACGTTGTAACGTCGCGTCTCACACATAACGTTGCGTATAAAAGAGTTCGTGTTTTACCTTATAGAAAAATATAGAAAAATAGAGGTGTTTCCACTTTTCAGTTGCCCGACCGACCCTATTTTTAAGGGGTCGAACAAAAAACTTTTTATGCCAAAATAAGGCCATCCTTAAAAAAATATTTGTTTGCTGTGCTCCGACCCTAAATTTCTAAAGTGGGTAGGTAGGGTGTTTTTTTTGCCACAGTCCTCGGTAAGCATTTTTACAAATCGATATTTCCTATCTCAATGTATGATAATGAAGTCTGTGAATAACCTCATTAATATTACTTTACAAATATTTTTTTAGTAAAAAAATAAAAAATATATATATATGAAAAGTCTAAAAAAACAAACAACGGTCGCTGCCTTTTTAGACGGTCAGTCGTAGCACAGCAAACAAACACTTTTTAAAGGATGGCCTAAATAAAAAAATATTTTTATTATTTAATTTTTGATTTTTTCTGAATAATGATTTAACACATAGCTTACATCGTGGAAGTGAAATATAACACCATTCTATATTATCTCTTATACCACAATAGCCTAAATACACACTATGCATCGTGTAATACCCGAGTATATACACAGCATATGTTAGTTATTGTGGTATAAATACAATAGAGCATGAGTCTTGCACATGTACGGACGATAATGCACTCGCTAACGCTCGTGCATTATCTCCCCGTACTCGTGCAAAACTCATGCTCTATCCTATACTAATCAACTGGGCTCTGGTGGTATAACTATGCAAATTATTATCGAATTACACAGCTAAAGTGTAAATATTTAGGTAAACCATATTATTTGCCTGGAATGTCATACGAAATGTTTCAAGTTGAATGTTTTTCTTTCATGTAAACAATGCGACTCTAATATTAAAACTATTAAACTAATTTGTGAAATGCATGTTAAACAATAGTCTTCTGGTTTAAAGTTGTGTCCTATTATTTGTAACAAGAGCACGTAATTTGACTAGGGCGATCTTATATTGAGGTAAACTGACAACATCACAGAGAAACTTTCTCATTGTAAAACAAAATACCGACCTACAGTACCCTATTTTTATAGAGCATGCAATAGGAAACGCACCTATTTTTCTTTTTGGCGTAAGCTAACCGGATGGCTAAAAACTAACGTTTAATATATATATAACGTTCCTGCTAAAAATTAGAACTCAATTATGCCTGCATATATTAACTTTTATGCTTTTATTCATGCATCCATTAATGCCCATGATGTGTGTTTTGGCTGTATTATTTCTGAAGTTCTTTCTGAAGTTAACTTCACCAAGCTGAATGCAACTACAAAAAAAGTACTTTTTTTAATTCAAAAAAAGTTTTATTTTTATTTTGTATGTATTTGTTAGATTCTTGACTTAAATAAATGAATTAACGTCTGATTAATCAAATTGTGTTTTAATTATTACTGCATTATATTATGTTTGACAGAATAATAATAAAAAATAATAATTTTGTAAATCCTTAATGCATGACAAAATGATATCCAGGATCTGACATGATGATGAGTACATGTTTACTAATTGATCGTTGAATAAACCAGGGACAGGGACTCATATACATGTAATATAGACGGATCCTGTAATATAGACGGATCCTGAATAAACTTATGTGAGATGAGTATCAGATACATTTTATCTGAGTATATAGTAAATGCAACATTATTAAATAGACAGGAATAAATACGGATGCTGGTTACTTTTCTTGTATCAATCTTCTCTGTACGACACCGACCAACGGTACTGCCTCAGAAATTTACATTATCTGGTAATTTTTATATAGTTTAAAGAAGTCGACGAGGCAATACCAAGCGCATCAAGCTGATGGGAAAATACTGAATGATGATTCGACCTTCATTTGCCTATTTATTAAACTAGTGTATGTCATGGACTTCTTCACTCCCACACAGCAAGTTGTGTGATAAAGACATATATATTTTTTTATTAATTTCTGTTGGACAGCATCGCTATCTGTAAAGGATGTCAATAAGCCGACAACACAAAGTCATCAAATATCGACTTAAGATTTACAAATTGACGAGAAAGTACTTTTAATACTTACACTGTTTAACAATTATCATTATTATTTTTTTTGTTTGTATGGTGTTTTACGTCATTTTGAACACATGATATTGTAAGGTTATATATGATAGTCGATATTTTGCGGTGGAGTCCGACCATCCACTTTTCCTGGGTAGAACCAGTACGGTACATCTCCCGCCATCCGTAGAATTTAAAGGGTTACTTTACACTGCAATAACAAATAAGAACATATGTCAGGGACGGACGGTATCAACATTAACACTGTCTTTGGGATGATATCAACAGGAGGTGCATTAACAACAGATACCGAGTTGAACCCAGCTCATTTGTTATCTCTTACTGCAATTTGCATTTATTTCTTCGGGGCGCATACACATGGATTTGGATATAAGCAGTAGTACTACGTCCCATGTACCATATTTGGAGCTTTTGAATGGCTATCATGTTGTTTCCTGTAAAAAGCAAGGATGAGATTGTGTCTAACTGACAAATACAGGAAAACAGTCTCCCTAGGAAAAGAAAGTGTCTTCTATCCTAAATGGTTGTCTGTGACTGATATGTGCTTTTTCTGCTGTCGGCATTTACAACCAGAATTGGATAAGTACACACACAAAAATTCACAACAATTTTACCATATAATTATGTACTGTTGTGCAATGGGGTTTCCATGACAAGCAAAGAGGATGGTTTCCACGTTTGACAAGTCGTATAGCAGTGGTCTTATCCAGAAACGTGTTGTTCATCCTTTGTATATTTAAGTGGTTGTCTGCGACTGATAGTATATTATTCTGTCAGGCACTGACAACTAGCATTGGATGGTAACACAAACATCTTACAGCGACAAATTGTACATGCATAAAAGCTTCTGGATTCGATTTCTTCAAGACGTGACACTAAAGTGTATACAACATACAGTATGAGGTTGTGTTTTTTTTTTTTCAGAAATAGAAGAGGCCCAGCCCTTCAATAGGGGAAAAAGTGAGGTAAACGTGGAAAAAAATAGTGTGATTTCGAGATATAGGGGGAACAGTGTTTTTAGGCAGAAATCACAGATTGGGATATGAAACTATGCCATAAGGGTACTATTTTGGATACATTTCATTTTGTAGAACAAGTTTATCTAAAATGTGCTACATTTTACATTTAAGATAAACTTCTTCTACAAATGTATCCAAAACATAACAATATTGAAAAAAGTAAGAGGAGGAAATGTTGTTTACCAAAAAAGTTCAAAATGCTTTTTATTAAAGCAAGATTGGGACAGGTGGAGTCAAATTTTAAACAAGATATGTCTGTAAAATATATGCCCCCACTCAACTGCCAATTTGTTTGATCCTGAGCCAAAGGCTCAAGGTTTGGCTCTGGCTCAAGGTGATCTATTGGGATCACTCTTTGTCCATCGTTAACTTTTGCTCAAAACAACTACTTCTCAGAAACCGCTTGGCCAGTTTTGACCAAATTTCACATGGATGATACTGATGTAGTGCCTTTCAAAATTGTACTAATTAGGTCAATGCAACATTCAAGATGGCCACCATTACATACATGATCAAAACCTTAAAAAATCTTCTCAAGAACCGCTGGACAGATATGGAGACTTTGCATGTTTTTTCATAGACTTGTATAAGGCCAGAAAGAAAAATACCTGTGTTTCTGGCTACTCAGTTGAAAAAATTAAGGTAGGTAGGTATTTTTTTTATTATTTGTTTCATGGATGTCAAAACTTATCGGATTCTATTGTAATATATATAGCATCTTTACTGGGGGTTTAATTAAGTTTTAATTCAAGAATGACACAGCCTAAGTGTCCTTTTGTGTATTTTTATACAATTTCTTATTTAGAAAATAACTTTTAAGAAAAACAATTATATATCCCATATTGCCATTTATTTTAATACGAATCTTTGCATGTATTCTTATCAAAATCTATGAATGTTTGAAAGAGTAGTTCGAAGAAAAAGTAAAGGTGCTATGTGATAGTTTGGCCACTTCAATTTTCAGAAAGAAAGTGTCCAATCCGTTTGTTATTCTGTCATAAAAATAAACTTTTCTTCTTCTTAATGTGAGCTTTTATTGATTTATTTTTTTATTTTCAGATTTATTTTTAATTTCATTTTTATTTTATTGTTTTTTTATTGATTTATTTTTTATTTTTATTATATGATTATTTGTTTTCTCTATTTTTTCTATTTTTCATTTGTTTCATTTATTTATTTAAAAAAAAATCCATTTTGAACACTCTAGCAACTTCATTTATTATTTGATCTTTATTAAACTTTTTATTATTAAACCTTTTCAGTGTCTTTCTATCGAGGAATGATTTATTTTATTTTTTTACATTTTGTTTCCTCATAAGACTTCTTTTTTCTCTCTTTTAATCTTTTTTAATTGTTTCATTTATTTATTTAAAAAAAAAAAATCCATTTTGAATACTCTAGCAACTTCATTTATTATTTGATCTCTATTTAACTTTTTCAGTGTCTCGGTTCCGGTTAAAATATTTTTGGTGGAGTTATGGCACTTTAAAGGTTTTGCTTCACAAACGTTGTCCAGACTAGTTCCACTGAAGCCCTTGCCAGATTTTAGAGAAACGTTGCATGGATGATCAGTGCCAAGCCTAGTTGTGCATATCATCACCATGTTCCAGTTGAAAGATTTTTGGCGAGTCTGTTGAACCCCTGGCCGGACACAACTTGGCAAGGATGATCTGTATCAAGCTTAGTTGTGCATATCATCACTGTGTTCCTGTTGAATAATTTTTGGTGGAGTTATGGCCCTTTAAAGGTTTTAATACACAAGCTTTGTCCCGATTACTTTTCCTAATCCCCCGTTTTAGCAAGTAGAGCGTCCACAGGCCCTCTTGTATTATTTTTTTTTATAGAATGGCATTTCGTTTTTAAACAAATGCACTTAAATGTCATCTCAGCAAACTGTAAACTCCATTGTTTTTAGTTATTAAAATGTTTACAAACTTTCATTTAAGCAACACTCTAAAATATTTACAAACAAGAGGTCAATGACCTTGAAGCTCTACTGATAGATTTAGATAGCTACCCGGTAGATCAGCATTCCTGTGAAGCCCCGTGTGGTGGCCGAGGGCACGTTTGGTCACGGGGCAAAGAATACGGCCACTGCAGATCCCTCTGGAGGGGTAGGCAGAGGGGTAGAATCCCCCCAAATTCATGTTCATTTTATCATTTTTTGTTCATGTTCATTAAAGGTCTTCATCATGATCCCTGCATTGTTTCAGGTGCTATCTCGCTCGCATCAAAAGAGCAGTGGCAGAAAAACAATAACGTGGCTCCAGCGTAAATGGAGTTTCTACGATATAATGTGCAGCAACTCTGCAGTTCAGGGTGAGAAGGTTCTAGGCCCATTTTCCATATTTTATCTCGATGTACATGGAAGATGAGCCTGGCATGTTCATGCCTTTTAGGCGCCATATAACCTTTTCATGTGTTGGTGCGCCTTGAAACCCCAATTCAATTCATTCCTGTGAAGTTTCATAAAAGTCTGTCAAGTAGTTTCAGAGGAGTAGTCGCTACAAGTTGAAGTGTTACTATATAACTCTAGGTAAACAAAGATGGCCACTGGCAGTCATGTTTAATGTTGAATCAAAATAATTTTCGACAAGGATCAACATCATTTCAGAAAAAGTCCCATATCAATATCACTTACAGTTTTCAAGAAGTAGTCGCTACAAACTTGTTTTAAAAAATATATGTTTAGCCATGGTGGCCATCTTGAATTTCTGGCAGACCTGAAATTATGCTAGGATCAACTAGACATCAGGAGCAACATTCCTGTGAAGTTTCATGAAAATCCGTCAAGTAGTTTCAGAGGAGTAGTCTCTACACATTTTTACTATACAAACTCTATGTAAACAAAGATGGCCACTGGCGTCCATGTTTAATGTCGAATCAAAATAATTTTCGACAAGGATCAACATCTTGTCATACTGATCATTTTAGAAAAAGTCCCATATCAATATCACTTACAGTTTTCAAGAAGTAGTCGCTACAAACTATTTTTTAACAAGAGGTCAATGACCTTGAAGCTCTACTGATTGATTTTGATTTCAGGAAGTAGTCGCTACAGACTTGTTTTTGGAAAATCTACTTTTAACCGTGGCGGCCATCTTGAATTTCCGGCCGACCTGAAATTCTTCTAGCAACATTCCTGTGAAGTTTCATGAACATCCGTCAAGTAGTTTCAGAGGAGTAGTCGCTACAAGTTTTTACTGTATAACTCTATGTAACCAAAGATGGCCACTGGCAGCCATGTTTAACGTCGAATCAAAATAATTTTCCACAAGGATCAACATCATGTCATGCTGATCATTTTAGAAAAAGTCCCATATCAATATCACTTATAGTTTTCAAGAAGTAGTCGCTACAAACTTTTTTTTAAAAATCAATGTTTAGCTGTGACGCTCACCTTGAATTTCTGGCTGATCTGAAATTTTGCTAGGATCAATTAGACATCAAGAGCAACATTCCTGTAAAGTTTCATGACAATCCGCCAAGTAGTTTCAGAGGAGTAGT
Organism: Cyrtodaria siliqua; assembly: GCA_037043455.1. Taxonomy (NCBI): domain Eukaryota; kingdom Metazoa; phylum Mollusca; class Bivalvia; order Adapedonta; family Hiatellidae; genus Cyrtodaria; species Cyrtodaria siliqua. The sequence goes on from JAWPHD010008178.1 coordinate 34,916, forward strand.
CGCTACAAATTTTTACTATATAACTCCATGTAAACAAAGATGGCCGCTGGCAGCCATGTTTAACTTTGAATCAAAACGATTTTTGACAAGGATCAACATCATGTTATGCTGATCATTTTAGAAAAAGTCCATATCAATATCAATTATAGTTTTCAAGAAGTAGTCGCTACAAACTTGTATTTTAAAATTCTATTTTTAGCTTTGGCGGCCATCTTAGATTTCACATCAACATGAATATTTGCTAGGATCAACTAGATTTTATGGGCAACATTTCTGTAAAGTTTCATGAATATCCATTCAGTAGTTTCAGAGGAGTTGTCGCTACAAATAAAAGTTTACGGACGGACGGACAGACGGACGACGGACGCCGCACCACGGCATAAGCTCTGCTGATCTCTGATCAGTAGAGCTAAAAATCTGTTTTTAGCTATGGCGGCCATCTTAAATTTCCGGCAGATCTAAAACAAATCCGGGATCAATTAGACATCAAGAGCAACATTCCTGTGAAGTTTCATAAAAAATTGTCAAGTAGTTTCAGAGGATTAGACGCTACAAGTTTTCACTATATATATCTATGTAAACAAAGATAGCCACTGGCAGCCATGTTTAACGTCGATTCAAAACGATTTTTGACAAGGACCAATATCATGCCATGCTGATCATTTTAGAAAAAGTCCCATATCAATATCACTTATAGTTTTCAAGAAGTAGTCGCTACAAACTTATTTTTTAAAAATCTATTTTTAGCTGTGGCGGCCATATTGGATTTCGCATCAACATGAATTTTTGGTTGAATCAACTAGTCTTCATGGGTAACATTTCTGTAAAGTTTCATGGATATCCATTAAGTAGTTTCAGAGGAGTAGTCGCTACAAATAAAAGTTTACGGACGGACGGACAGACGCCGCACTGCCCGCACCACAGCATAAGCTCTGCTGATATCTGATCAGTCGAGCTAAAAAAAAAAATTGGATTTTATTTAGCAATTTTTCTCTCCAACTTGGAAAAAAAAAATACAAGGGGGAAAAAAGACTGTTTTATGTTGACACAAGCAGTGCCTTTTTTCTTTATTTTGGGAACATAACCCACGTCACCTCTGGGAATTTTAGTATGATTTTTCTTAAAATTGGTTAAAAAAGTAATTCATTTCATAAAGTTCTGTATCTACTATTAAAAGTATACCAAGGTCAATGTAGGCATTTAAAATGTTTCGTAATTAATACTTGTCACACATTTTTTTTTAATTGGAATTTTTATTCCAAATTGGGGCTGATGGAGGCTGAAACCCCCACTTTCGGTACGCAGTATTCAGGGCGTTTTAGGCGGTATTGTCAGTACACACGAGCCTGGTACGCAGTACGCGCACAACACACTATTTAGTATTTAGTATTCACAAAATGTATTTTTAAAACCAAATATTATCATTTAAATGTACAAAAAAATCATAAAAAGTAATAAACGTCAAATTTTTGAGCATCCATCGTTTCTATCGATATTTTTGTTTTAGATATATAATCTGGTATAGGTATGACAGCAGAAAATGGTGAATATATACTAGAAGAAAATGCACCTATTAAAATTTTCTAAAAGAAATATTATCAAATACGATGTAATTTGTGCTAAATAGTATTCAGTACTCGGTCTCTAAAATAAAAAGTATTCAGTACCCGGACCTCAAATTAAGGAGTATTCGGTACTCGGCAGGGGGTTACATCCTCCTGATGGGGTCATTGTCGTACCGGGTACTACAGAAACATTTATACATTTATGTATACAGAAAAGTACCCGAAAATCATCGAAACCCAGAAAGGCCCCCAAATATACATAAATGTACCCGAGACAAAACACAATGTCGTAAAACGCGGCTGTAACGCGTTCTGTTCTGTTACTTCACGGAAACAAACTTTCATTGTTTACAAAGTTTAATCGATTCACTCTTTAAAAGCCGCTAGCAGTAAAATGCCTCCGCCTTAAAGGAACGCAGTTGGTCTAAATATTTGACCAACTCTTCTTGAATGACGAGCTGCATATTTGTTTACTTTTTTGCGCGGGGTTTGATGATTTACAACTTCCCGTTTTACGACAATATGTTCTGTATTTTATTACTAACAATGGCAGATTAAATATATGTTTTAAGAACAATAGCGCAATAGTTAATGATAAACAATATTGTTTAAGCAGTTGTTTTATTAAGTTCTAAATTGTTTCAATTCCGCCAATAAAATCTTGTTTGTCCGGGTACATTTCTGTATACTTGGGGGCCGTTCTGGAATTCAAAGATTTTCGGGTAGGTTTCTGTATACATAAATGTACCCTGGGTACCTTTCTGTAGTACCCGATACGACAATGACCCCATCAGCCAAACTGTGTGGTGGGGGTGGAATTTTTATTCAAAATTGGGGTGGAGTGGGGGTCTAAAAACATCCAGCATGTCCAGGGTCCCTGGGTCTTATCAACATTCAGTATCGTAGAATGACTGGCATGACTGCATTCTTTTTCAGTTGAATGTAGTTCCTTATTAACCTCCAAGTTCGTTTTGTAAATTACAACCTTGGTCACTCTTTATATATGGTATGAAAACTAACAAAAAGTATAATGTGCCATGATGTCTTGAAGATGGATAATTTTCATCCAACTGTAACGGTAGTAGTGCTGTGTGTTATATTTTACTTATACCTGACTCTTCAGTGTGATAATGAAAACCATGAGCAGATGCAAGTGATCACATATTGTAGAAATAGCAAGCATATCGGATCCCAAATCACTATCCATTGGCAAATGCAGAAATTCATACACATTACCGCAATGGATGGTTCATGTGATAGCTAGAAATCCACCTTGCTTTGACGTTTTTGTAAGGCTGTACAATACGGCTGTTCTGGCCTGATACACTCTTGAACTGGTACTGTATAAGTCCAGGTTCTTCACTAAAATAAAATGTATTGATATTTACAACTTTCCGGAAGTGTGACAAAGTCAAAGGGGAATAACTTTTTCGGACTTCAAAATGGTTGAAAGCATAGGGACTTGTGATCGTGACAAATATCACACTGGATCCACTAAGAAACTTACCGATCAAGCATCGTTGGTAAAAATCCCAATCCGATATGACACATATTTTTTAAACAAACTGTCTGTTTAAGTATTTTCTTTTGAATTGGTTTAAGCAAGGACTTATTCTTTGTATCAGTCTTGGGTTAAGAACCCTGATTTAATTTAATTTGGGTAAACTTAGTGTTTCGGTTATTGTTTGTTCAATGTTATCGTCCGCTTCAGCCGCCATTTTGATGCGACAAATATGGTTTTTCTTGGAAATTCCTGTCTTGACCAATCAGAAATTTTATCCGTTTTTCGAAAAGCCTCGTTCTAAAGTCACAAGTCCCTGTGCACATCGTTCCCAGACGTTCGCTATGCTCACTCCTAAGTGACGCAGATTGCGTACGTCTGGGTGACAGAGACTAAGGCTAACACGGATCCAGAACTAGACTGGTCCCCTGACGTCCTTGACACATCGTCGCCAAAGAATAGTTACGATTGGGCACCAGTCTAATCCAGAACCAGGGCCTGAGGAAAATAGGACGTTTAAAATCGCCCTCTTGTTTTGGGCGATTTTGGTGAGATTTTTAGATTCAACGAGACTTTCAAAAAACGTGTTTTTAAGTTAATTGAATACTATTTTCTTATTTTTAACTTATGAGAAGCAGCAAGCGACGTTACACAGTTTAACTGCTGCATCAACAATTGACGTTGTACTTGTTTTTACAACATGACGTCACGCAAACGTCGACTTTATGAGCGTGAAAAAAACGCGCGAATAAATTGTGTTAATCGCTAGTGGGCGCTTTAATTGGCCTAATCTGCCCAGACCGATATCAGCAAGTAAGACATATGCATGTTACGGTCTAGCTGGCCGAGACTATATTTTAAAGACACGGTTGTTTCCCTTGAATAAGAAGGGCCAAGTTTATTACCGGTTCCCTGTTTGCAAAGTAGAGCGAAAACATTTACTTAGCACAATGAAATTCGTACGTATAACTTATGTTATCCCTAAGTTGTAGTCACTTCACAACAAACACTTACAACCACGCATAAGTCAGCTGTTCGAATGTATCAAAGAAATAGTCAACATTCACATAGCAGCAGTAATCAGGGAGTACGTTATAGGGAGGAGAAACGGGCTCGTTTTGCCGATTTATGTTGTCGCGCATGTGTTTCACTACTCCGTGAAAATTACTACAATCGGTTGTTTCGCGAGTGTGTGAAAAACAGGAAATTCTTATAACTTATTACACTTACAAACTCAGTAAAGGTGCTAAATGTAAACATAAGTATTATTTATTCACATTGTGTCCTCTGATACAGAGCGTGTATTTGTTTGCATGTTTAAAAGCACATTTTACCAGACGGTTCCGTGTAACAAAGATGGCGCCACTCTACGCCAAATAAAAAATGGTGACAGTGTATAGCTTTTTCAAACGAGATACGAGACTACGGGTTATTTAGGCATTAATAATAACAAAAAGTGAATAGTAAACATATTTATCTTTGTCAAGAAGGTAATTTCACGGTGGTGATTATAAGACAAAGCCTAAAAAGAGTTGATGACAATGTGCCTTTTGAGATATCAGCTACATTATTAATTTTATAGAATTAAAAATGGTGTGGAGCTATTGCAAACGAGATACGAAGTATGGGTTATATTAGGCATTAATAATAAAAAAAAGTGAATAGTAGACATATTTATCTTTGTCAAGAATGTAATTTCGTGATGTTGATTATAACAGAAAGCCGTAAAAAGGAGCTGTAAAAACTGCCTAATTTGAGATGATGGCTGAAATTTTAACTTTTCAAATGTAACGCGCTTACGATCGATTAACCTGTATCGATAACATAGTAACTGGCGGCGTTCTAGCGCGACAACATAAATCGATAAACTAGACCGTTTATGAACCCGATTCTCTTCCCTATAACGTAGTCCCTGCAGTAATCAACAACATACATACACTCAATTGGAAGAAGGACACATGGGATTATAATTACACGAATACTATAGTGATGAAGATAAATGAGCATGTGATCTCCATTAATGAGCATGCATCGTACATGCATAGACTTTTGGCGGATATCCCCCTCCATATAATATCCAAAGTAAGTGTTATTGAATCTAGTACTTTTTTAGATTTTTTTTGACTTTCCACAGCCTTCAAACACATTTCATATCCATTTAAGATAGAAATTTCGTTATACGTTACATAAGCACTATAATATATATTTTGTATGAAAAGACAGGTATGAACAATAATCATTTCCATTAAAACACTTAAACTGCTGAACCGGAACAATACGAAAGGGTTATGAAAACATGCTTCACCGGGTAACATGATCCTTCAACTTCACAGATAATATTTTTAAGTGAAATAATGACTAAATGATAACATTGAATTGAGTTGAATTTTTTTAACAGCTCACAACACATTATATGTCATTTAGAGCCGCCCCAGAGAAAGGGATTGTGGTATTATAACTTATTGAGTGGTGAAATATTGACTAAATATGTAAATTGAACTGAACTGAATCTTGTTTAACGGCTCAGCAACACATTATCAGAGAGAGTGGAAAGTGGTTTTATAATTTACTAAGTGGTGAAATAATTATTAAATAAGGAAATTGAATTGCACTGAATATTTTAACGGATCATCAACCTATCATAGGTTATTTAGAGCCGCCCCGGAGAAATTGGAAGGTGGTATTACTGTATAAAGTACTTATTGAGTGATGAAAAAAGGAATTTGAATTTAATTTTGTTTAAAGGCTCAGCAACACATTATATGTTATTTAGAGCAGCCCCAGAGAGAGTGGAGAGTGGTTTTATAATTTACTGAGTGGTGAAATAATTACTAAATAAGGAAATTCAATTGCATTGAATAGTTTAACGGCTCATCAACCCATTATATGCTATTTAGAACCGCCCCGGAGAAAGTGGAAGGTGGTATTACTGTATAAAGTACTTATTGAGTAGTGAAAAAAGGAATTTGAATTTAATTTTGTTTAATGACTCATCAACACATTATAGATTATTTAGAGCCGCCCAGAGATAGGCAATTAATAAGGCACTGCCTCATAGCGAGCTCATGTCCAAAAGCCACCGGACTTCAAATGAAAACAAATTATCGATCCGGCATCAAACATATATGACATTTACATGTGTTGAAAATTACGTAAAACACCAAACAAACAAACAAACAAACAGACATTGACCTTAACATGTAGTTCTGGTTCATGCCAGTATGCGGACTGGTAGGTTTAAACATATTTCGTTATATCTGAGTGGGGCAGTTGATAGCAACTCGCTTTTTATACGCCCGTTAGGACATCACGTTGTCCGTCCGTCTGTCCGTTAATTTTTACCTGACAAATGATTCAAGTATTTAAGGTCTACAACAATGAAACTGTGTAATCTTCAGCATGATACATGAATACATCTGATAAAGGCCTAGAACTCTCTGGTTCATTTTTTTTAAATAATTCCCCTTCGAAAACGTTTAACCTATATGTCCCGGCAGTGTTCAACTAGATTGATGCAGTCAGGGTTTGCTTTATCGTCTCTGCATTGTGCATAAGGGGTTACGGACCTTATAATCCGCGTCATCCAGAGTGATTTAAATTGTATAAGTTGTGCCGCCTTTTTATAATCGAATTGTATTAATTATGTTTTTGTTTTCAGCGATATTAAAATTGCTTTTTTAAAAAATTATATTTTAGTATTTTACATTGTTGTCACTTATTAAAGGAAGTACCTTAGGCTTTGGGGCTAATTTGTTTGAAAACTTAAACACTTATAAAATGACCAATCTAAACCGTGAAATAACGGTGCATAGATATAGATGGAACATTAACCGTTTCTTATAATACAGCGCAATCATTAACAATTATATTATAATTTACAGCCAGGGGCGTAGCTGTGTTAATTGAATGTGCAGGCTCCGAAAGTGAAAGTATGTTAGGCGGATCCTGGGGCTTGCATCCACGGCAATTTTGTGTTTACCTATATTTAAATGGTACATCCTGTTTCCAAATGTGTATAAATACTGTTATGCACCGCCTCCCCTCCCACCCCACCAACCCCTTCCATCCTCGCTTTAAACTTTGCTCTTGTGGAAAAGTACACCCTACATTAAAAAAAATGCGGCAAGTTAATGATAACAGGTATAATCTCGTTTCAGTAACACTTGTTTTCTTTTGTGAATATTTTAAAGTTGTCTAGACCCAGTGCCCCATTTTATGAAACAACTTACGACAACTGTGATCGTTTTTATATTTTTTAAATGCTTTACTATGAATTACACTTTACAAATAATCGCAATTCAATTCATTGTCGTCCCTGGCAGTTTTTTTTAACATCTCAGAATGATTATTCAATAGAACATTTAGTAAAATATGTCGCATAAGGTCGCTTTATTGAAACAAGACAAACCAGATGCATCACTGATTACGAATGGCATTGTCTACATACTGAAAGGATTGTCGGTATATATTTGGCAGTTGTAAACATAATGATTACAGTAATCGCTCTCACGCGATATAGGGGCATACCCCCAAGGTTTTAACAAGCTTTCTGTCGCATACATTGAAGGTTTGAACAATGCTATCGGTAATTGGACTGCAAATATAATGCGTATTTATTTGCAATCTTAAATTTTCAAAATCACGAACAATTGATATAATGGTACTGTCTAGCATTCGCCACATCACTGAACACATCAAGTGGGTTCTATTAATGATTTTACAGCCATATTTTAAAATTCACTAGGATGTTGTTAATAGCATGTCTGTTAAATAAGTAGCTAAACATTTAATAATTTGAGCTACGATCAATATTTTGGTAAGAGAAAAATATCCAGGGTTGGGGACTATGCAACATTCCAAACAGACAATTAATGGCCAGGATATAAATAAGGAATTGAATTGGGGTTTTACGGCGCACCAACACAAGAAAGGTTATATGGCGCCAAACAGGGTTGAACATGCCCGGCTCATCCTCCATTTACATCTAGATAAAATATGGAGAATGGGCCTAGAAGCTTATAACCTGCAAATTCTATTGTAGACACTCGGTATTATCCGAGTGGAGTTGGTTAGCATATTTTCCTCTCGATCCCAATGGGTAACTTCTCGTGTTTTTCAAACACACTCCCTCGGATTCAGTACTGTTTTCGGGCAAGGTAATGTCAAAGTATGCGATACTTCGCAGGGGATGATATCATGTATTTTTTTAAAGGCCGCCAGCAGTATGCTCGTTAAGATCTCGCTGAGCTTCTATCATAAATCTATGTTCGTCAATGACACAAGAAACGAGGTTGACGTGATAATCAGAATTAACAAGAGAAAGGAACAGGGGGTTCAGCACCACTCCTACCAATTTGCTAATCACTAGGCCACACAACTCTTTCCTATGCATGCTACGCTTGTGTGAAAATATAAAAGAGGTGAACCGTTAAATACACCATTTGGTAAAGAACTATTTATCAAGTATCATCTAAGATTATCGAGAGAAATATATTACGTACCCTGGTGTTGTTATTTTTGACATCACTCTGGCATTAGTCTACCTAATGAGGCGTTTACATATTGACGTCACAGCAGAACTGCTTTTGTCTGGTAACCTGTCCAAACGAAAGCGAATGTAGGTGGGCAGGGTACCAGACGGAGATGGGAGTGAACTGCGTTTGGAAAGACGATGGGAGTGACCTCCCCTTAACAAGGGAGTTAACTGTTTTTTGACTTTTTTACCATGTTTTATTCCCCCCATAGTATTTACGCTACTCGCGTTACCGTAGAGCTCGCTTGCTTGCTCGTAGAGCTCGCTTGCGCTCGCGTCGCTTCGCGACGCCAGCTGAGCTCGCTATTATTTAGAGCCGCCCAGAGATAGGCTTAAAGGTGGTATTATTGAGTGGTGAAATAATGACTAAATTTTTTTTTTTAATTGAACTGAATAATTATGGGTTCACGGCTCATCAACACATTTTAATTATTTAGACTAAGAGCCACCACAGAGATAAGGGAAGGATACCTAGGAGAACAGGAACCTGACTTACTTTTATTATCGAATAGGTTCGTATGGTTCTTTAACATGTTCGGATGATAGTCTCCGATACACGGTACCGCCCAGTTTACATCCCCATCCGACGGACTATGGTAGTGGGTAGTGTTGTTTGCCTTTGCTGGTCATTTGGTATTCTTGTTTACTATATATTATTAGTATAGTACGATGTTTTGACGAGCACAGACTACGGAAATGCTTATTTCTTCACTCACTGTTGTGATGATAGTTTATATTATGATCAGAACAATAGAGTTTACATATATTTACATGAAAACATTGGACATTAATTATAATAAATCCTTACATAAATGAATTACATTATGCTATCTATATATGCTGTGTTTTAATTTAAAACCTAAACATATAGATTACTAGGATATGGAAATGAATGTGCTTTGCCATGCAAGGTAGATTAATTCCCCCCTTTCAACAATGAGCTGAGTCCTTAATATTGCTGTTACGGGTAGATATCAATTGCAAACTAAACTTTGACTATCATATTGGAAATCTATGTAAAAAAGCTGCTCAGCAAGTAAATGTATTAAAGCGCATAGGGGGAAAATAAATAAATTAAACAAATTAACAATCTTTCATACCTTCATGCTGTCAGATTTTAACTTTTGTTCTCTTACATGCCACTTTAAACGTGCACTTCGCTTTGTGTATAATGAGTACTGTTCATGATATACTGCTCTTCTAGAAAAAGCAAATACACCAACATTACATATACCTCGTATCAGAAGCATGGCACTTAATTGTTAATCAAATTGCTGCTCCAGTGCTGAGTAATCTTGTTGTTAAAAAGTACCAAATATAATGCTATATGAACATATATATAATATATATTATTATATTTAACAGTATAACTGCATTTATACATTTTATGTTGTCATTCTTTAAGCACTCATTAACTTATATTGTGTTTATCAAATAAATCAACATCATTGTAAAACCATGCATTGCCTCTCAGCACCATTATCATATGATCGAATAATTGTTCTATAGTAATCAAGCATTAACATTCCACTCTCTCTGGGGCTGCTGTTCTAAATAATATATAATGTGTTGATGAGCCATTTTACAATATGCATTTCAATTCAGTTTCCTTATTTAGTAAGTACTTCTCTCACACAACATTCCCCTTTCTCTGGGGCGGCTTTAAATACCCTTTCATGTGTTAACGAGCCCTTAAGCAAGATTCAATCATATCAAATCCCGTATTAAGTCAGTATTTCACCACTCAGTAAGTTAATATATCACATTCCCTTTCCTCTGGGATAGCTCTTAATAACCAAATGTGTGTTAATGAGCCGGTGTAAGGAAAAATATCGATACCAATAAAATATGTATTAAAATGACCCCCGGTCAAAATTGTATCTAATAGAATGACCCCCCCCCCCCCTCACCCCTCCCCCCCCCCCCCCGGTCATAATTTGTGCCTTCGTAGAATGGCTCTTTCGAAAAAGCCAGTAATATTACAACCCCTCAAACGTAGAAATATTACCCATGTAATTTACTGACTCCTAGCAATTTTATACTGTTTTACTTAAAAGAAAGTAAAACAACAACAAAAATGCTTTAGATATTATTAAGTTTATATATGAATGATTCAAGGAAGAAACTTTTCGCAGTTTGCTATATACCAGGATTAGACATGCTGGTACCGGAGTCATTCGTTTTGCCTTGACTTGACCATTCACGTCAATCCGAGAATTTGTATACATTGGAAAACAATAATGACTCCGGTACCGAGATGTCTAACCCTAAGGTTCCGTTACACCCTTATTAGTTATAGAGAAGTTTTACTTTCTATGTTTGGTTTTAACGCCATTTATCAACATTTTTTCAGTCATTTTCGGTCAGTTATCTTAACCGTGGCTTCTGTTACCCGTACTAACCAACATTCTGCAAATTACGGACACGTTTTTTCACTTGATACTCTACTAATAGTTGGCGTGATTGTGTCATTAAGGACCACTTGGAATATAATAAATGCATAGAAAATAATACTAGTAGTCCTGTTATTTGTGTAATCATACAAGTAGTACTGTTATGTGTGTGATGATACAAGTAATATTGTTATTTGTGTAACAATAGAAGTAGTACTGTTATTTGTGTAATCATACACATAGTACTGTTATTCCTATAATCATACAAATAGTACTGTTATTTGTGTTACCATACAAGTAGTACTGCTATTCCTGTACCCATACAAGTAGTCCTGGTATTCCTGTACCCATACAAGTAGTCCTGCTATTCCTGTACCCATACAAGTAGTCCTGTTATTTCTGTAACCATACAAGTAGTACTGCTATTCCTATACTCATACAAGTAGTCCTGTTATTCCTGTACCCATACAAGTAGTCCTGTTATTCCTGTACCAATACAAGTAGTCCTGTTATTCCTGTATCAATACAAGTAGTCCTGTTATTCCTGTATCCATACAATTAGTCCTGTTATTGCGTGATCATACACGTAGTACTGTTATTTATGTAATCATGCAAGTAGTCCTGTTATTCCTGTTACCATACAAGTAGTACTGTTATTCCTGTACCCATACAAGTAGTCCTGTTATTCATGTACCCATACAAGTAGTCCTGTTATTCCTGTACCCATACAAGTAGTCCTGTTATTTATGTAATCATGCAAGTAGTCCTGTTATTCCTGTTACCAAACAAGTAGTACTGTTATTCCTGTAACCATGCACGTAGTACTGTTATTCCTGTACCCATGCAAGTAGTCCTGTTATTCCTGTACCCATACAACTAGTCCTGTTATTTGTGTAACCATGCAAGTAGTCCTGTTATTCCTGTAACCATGCAAGTAGTACTGTTATTCCTGTACCCATACAAGTAGTCCTGTTATTCCTGTACCCATACAAGTAGTCCTGTTATTCCTGTACCCATACAACTAGTCCTGTTATTTGTGTAACCATGTAAGTAGTCCTGTTATTCCTGTACCCATACAAGTAGTACTGTTATTCCTGTACCCATACAAGTAGTCCTGTTATTCCTGTACCCATACAAGTAGTCCTGTTATTCCTGTAACCATGCAAGTAGTACTGTTATTTCTGTACCCATACAAGTAGTACTGCTATTACTGTAACCATACAAGTAGTACTGTTCATGGCTTTCCCCAGGATTTTTTTAAGGAGTGGTGAAAGGGGTGTCAATTTTTTTTTTAAATGCCAGTTGAAAAGAAGAGATTTGGCGTTTATCTGGTATCAGAAGGAATGAATGAAATAATAATAAAAAAAAATTTATTACACTTTTATTTCAAAATCTTTTAATAAAAAATGCTGGCAAATCACTTTCTGACAGAATAAAAGACATCTCATAGCCATCATCCCAAAGGGTCGTTTCTGTGCCATCTTTGACATATTTATGATCATACACACGCTATAGTTCTTATGAAAATGGTAATATTCATCCAAAAATGATCTAGTTATATAGTAGTGTGTAAACTGTGTTAACAGCAAACAATCGTAAATTATCAGTATTGTGAACATCATTATAGGCTAATATTCTAATTCAAACTAGAGTAGTTTCGTTTTGGGCTAAAATTAACGATCCAGAAAGAGCTAAACTTTCAAACTTAATTTATGAAATACTACGCAGTCATTTCAAATATAGCGCATCAACTATTGCAAAAAGAAACTTTCAGTGGCTAAACCAGATCGGAGACATACTGATTAAATGTGGCCTAAGTGGAGTATGGGATTCGCAGACCTTTCCCAACACTAAATGGTTAAAGTGTTCAGTAAATCAAAAACTCAAAGATTTATTCTTAAATGAGTTGTATTCTAAAGTAATTAATTCGAGCAATAGCACCTCCTATCGTTTATTCAAACAAACGTTTTGCTTTGAAAACTATCTTACCAACGCACAATAATGTTTGTTAAAATATATAACCAAATTCAGAACAAGAAATCTGGAATAAAACTCTGTGTAATCGTAGAATATGCCAGCTTTGCAAAGCGGATATATGAGATGAGTTCCATTATCTGTTTGTATGCCGCAAATTCAAAACTCAACGAAGTAAATATATCAGTCCAGAATATTTTAAAAGACCCAATGTATACAAATTTGATAAATTAATAAACACCAAAATAATGCAGAGTTTAGAAAAGTGTGTGAATTTATTAAAAACATCATGCAAATAGTCAAACAGATAATATTCATGTTGTAATGTAATACTGTTTGCCATGCAATTGCCAACAAATTAATGAAGAACTCTCCCATATATGTGTAAACAAAACAGATCTTTAGTTAGGCCAAAAACAAAATAGGTTTGTTTCCTATTGCAAGCTCTGAAAAAATAGGGTCGGTAGGTAGGCATTTTTTTTTTTTGGAGCAAGATATTGTGAGATTCTACATGTATTTATCACATAAACCCCATACAAGTTGATGATACAGCTGAAAGTTTCTCTGTGATGTAAGTTTACCTCGATATATTGTGATAAATCATTGTTCAGAACAAATAAAAAAAAAAAAAAGTTTTAGGGTCGGCCCCTTACAAATAAGGTCGGTCGGGCCACCGGAAATACAGGTTATTTTTTTTTTTGGCCTTATATGATAAATGAGGACTACCTGGGAGGTCATTTCTTCTACCAGCTATTACGAAACTACATTACTCTTTTGTAATTAACCATGTCATATTATATCTTTAATATATGTCTTCTATTATACTTATGAGCCTCGATGATTATTTAAATGTTGTTATACATACCTCATATATTCATGTAAATATGAATTGAGTGAATAAAAGATAGTGTATTGTATTGTAATACCAAATGCAATTGGTGGCAACCTTAATTATTTAATAAAGAAATAATTATATAATTACAAAATCTTCACTGAACTTCAATAAGCAAAATGACGATTTCTCTTTAAAGTTTCCGAAAATATCGATTAATTAGCGTAATTATCAAGATAACAAATCAGCAAAATATGCTACCTTAATTATTTGATTGAGTTATTATTAAATAATTACAAAATATCTACCTCATTCATTATTATATACTTACCGACAAAAAAGCTGACAATTTAAACGTTGATTATTGTTCGTAAATACACGATAAACGTTCAATTAAATTATCCATTAAAACCCGTCCTTTATTCCCCATGCGTTACAAATACCAATCAACGATACTGCTCTCCTTTAATCATGATCAATCATGACCAAATTGGGCAATAAACCAAATTTAATTTGCATATAACCTGCCAGACATAACACAAACCCAGTCCTTCGGATGAGACTTTAAACCAAGGTCTGCTCGCTAAAATGCTTAGTGCAATACAGCGAGGATAAATAAACGCTTATAGGTAAGAAAGCACTAATTATTTTCCCCATAGACACCAATGTTATAGTGTCACATTATAATGATTGGCTGCAAGTTCAACTCAAGTATGGATAATGCAGCAGTGTAATGTTCATATAGAAAACTATTTTTCCACTTGAAAAATCACCAGAAAACGTGGGGTCACAAGACATGTAAGAAAGTTCTTGTTTGTTTACTAAACAGGTCAAGGGTACGTACCAGCTTTTTTATTGATCGACTGTTTTCATTGCTCACAAAGTGTAAGCATAGAGTCAAAATTTCGAAAATGTTCATCAGTTATCCAGTAAAACCTATTAATACGCTTCTTATACATATAACCAAAAAATCGAATAGAAATGAGCAGTTTTCCCCTACTTATAATGCCCATTTCCATCAAAAAAGGAGGGATTACTTTTTATTATAGGAACTACATTCGACTACACCTCGGAGGTTTACGTGTAATTAGTGGTGGTAAACCTGTACGCACACAGGCCCTACACCTCGGAGGTTTACATGTAATTAGTGGTGGTAAACCTATACGCACACAAGCCCTGTGTATTGAGTACCACGTGACCGCCTTTACTGCATCAACATGCGTCATAGACACACAGCCAGGTAATCAGCTGTTCAGAAAGGTCTAAGGGAAAATTGTATATTGTATATTGATAGGATTAAGGGATCGCGGCAACGGATTTAAAGCATCGCGGCTACATTAAGGCGTGGCGGTAAGTCACTTTCTGAGTTAAAGGCATCGCTGTTATTCCTGTAACCATACAAGTAGTCCTGTTATTCCTGTAACCATGCAAGTAGTACTGTTATTCCTGTAACCATACAAGTAGTCCTGTTATTCCTGTAACCATACAAGTAGTACTGTTATTTGTGTAACCATACAAGTAGTACTGTTTTATCGTACAAGTAGTACTGTTATTTGTGTAACCATACGTCAAATAGTACTGTTATTTGTGTAACCATAGAAGTAGTACTGTTATTTGTGTAATTATCATACATTTGCGTAGTACTGTTATTCACGTCAAATGTAGCTCCTTTTCTTGACATACATTTCTATTCACAAGAAACTGATGTACAATGAAACAATAAACCAATTGGAATATGGTGATAGGCTGGTGCGGAATATGAGAGGAGGTGATAGGGTGGTAATGAATACGAATGGACGTGATAGGTGGAAGCGGAATATGAGAGGAGATGATAGGTGGGTGCGGAATATGAGTGGGGCTGATAGGTGGGTGCAGAATATGGAAAATTATCTTCTAAAAAGTATGAAAACGAAGAAAACTTCCGTCTTACTGTAGCAGCACTGAATGAGGAAAGGTCAGTGGGTCGATGGTTATAAAGAAAATTTCGTTACTCTTGAGAAAACTGCAAGAAGAAACAATTTTCTAAGATTCCTTTTGTTTGACTCATCATTCTCAAAGTAATGTCAGATTGAGACAGACCCACTAAATCTTGTGTTTCAATGTCGCATCATGTTACTTTTATAGGCCCCAATGTACACCTACAAGATAAAAATAAGAAAAACTGATTTAGAAATTGAGTAAACCTGGTAACAGGGTCTCAAACAAAACGTACACTTGAAATGTCACTCGCGAAAGATGTTTCTTAATATGTAGAGACATCAAATTTGTTATGTCCTCGACAGTTACAAAACTTATTTTTTCTGTTGGAGCTTTGGAAAACGTTGAAAATACCCGCATTGGGCACCGCTGCTAAAGGGTCATTTCATAGTACAGCCATAAGTCTCGCGCGGTCCTCAACCATAGCCAACAAATGACGGAACGCAATTGTCAACAGATAAGAGATAAATACATATATATTCTACCTGAATGTTATATGAGTGAAACTGCTGTTAAACTCAATACTAAAATAGTATCTGTACCCGAAATTTCTATTGATTGAAATCCAGGGTCTTATCTATGTGGAAATGTCAGATGGAACATACGTTTTCTTTTCAAATCTGCTCTTGACAAACGTAACAGTGTGTCATGGGTTTTATATCATGATTTCTTAAAGACAAAGGACTCCCAAATATGTGTGCGTCAACAATTGACTCTTTTAAGAAAGCTGCTGCAGCAGCAGTGATCAAACATTGTATGGCTATACTGCAACAATCTACGCAATACTTCAATCTACGAATTTGCTAAATGTGTTCAATGACAGTGGCCACAAACGCACTATATTTTTGCAGTAGTGTGTATTGGGTATGTGGGTAGAGTGTGTGGGAGGTGGGGTTTAATAAACGTCCTCTATTTGTATATATAGGACAGTAGGACAGGTGTGGACAATCCTAATTAGTTTCACAAATGATATGTGTTCGGACTTAAGTTATTAAAACATACCAAGTTATTAAGATCTTTTGTAAATTTTATTGCTGTAATTTTTGTTTGGCTCTTGCCTCCATTTTGAAATTCTTAAAATAATATCGTTTTGTATTTTGATTGTGATCGACATCACCTATATGTTAAGGTAAAACATATTCCAGAACAATAAAACGAGAAATAACTGGGAAAACTTCATCAATTTGTATTATTTTTAGCATTGCGGCCATTTTGAATGTCTTAAAAGAGCACCCAGATAACTTTGTCAGTTTGGCCTTCTTTCTTAAAACGTTTGTATTGGTCTAAACTGGTTCTGTACAAATGTTGGTGTTTTTGTCCAACGTGTCTAGATATTTTCATATTGATCACTAATTATTACGAAAACAAAACTATTTCTTTTGGATAAACGTAAACAATGGCCCATGGTTTACAAAGTAAGCAACAATTCAAATATTTTATTATTGGATACAATTGAAACTAAGATTCATAGGCCAATATACATATCTTTTGAATATGTTTTAATAGCCTATATAGCGTCCATGTGTATGTGTATGCATACATATTCGTTACCAAGAAGAGCATTGTTCCTTTAAAGGGACACATGGCAATCTTGAAGTTTTTATCAAGTAATGAAAGTAGCTTCTCGATTTATTTATATCAGTACCATTTTGACTTTAAACCTGCCTGTATATAATTAAATACATTTTTGAGTTTTCCTTTTTCTTGTATTATTTTACCATGTGTTTAAATATATTATTGGTGCAATGTAATCAGAAGATAATAATATGCAAAAACAACTCGCTTTATCCTATTCTTGTTATTAAGGCAAGTTATTTAGGAAAACTAACGGAATGCCTTGAGTTTTCAAAACAATCAAGATTACCATGTGACTCTTTAAGATAACCATGACAGTGAAGGTCGTGTGACATGCATTTATGAGAACCGATTTGGGCGTTACTTAAAATCGACGTCTGAAAATCACCCTTCTCGATAACTTGGTACAGACTATAGGAAAGGTTGATTTTCAGATCACGAATTTAAATTTGTCATTTAATTCTGATGATTTGTAATTCTGATGATTTATGGATGTTGGCTGGACAAGTTCTGACATTTTCAAATCTAAGAATTTTATTTTATTTTTTAAATCATAGTTTTATTTGACAAGAGAATTGTTTTGTTATTTTTGCATTATTTGTCTTTGCATTATAGTAGATCGGGATATAATGTAGGATTTAAGATGGTAACATATCAAATGTTAAGCCAAATGTTTTCATATTTTTTCCATATACTGAGCTAATTTTATATTCGATCTATATATGTCCAAATTGTATGTACAGTATTTGACAGTGACAATGTCAAAATAACTCAAAAATGTGTGTAATTTAAAGAATTTTACTAAAATATCATTAGAAGCCTAATGACCCATACATTTTGTTACTTGTTTTGAAAGACATGTCATAGAACCTTGTCATATACATGTTTTAACACAAGTTGAGCATTAGAACATACTTTCTTATCTTGAATTATTTTTTTAGTAAAACAATGGGTGAGGTACGGTTCATATTTGTTTGCTTTTTTAAAGTAAAAAGACTAATGGGGATTACAATTGTTTGTTTATGTTTTGTCGAAAAGTATTCGTTATTTTTCAATAAATGTAATGTTATGAAAAAAAATTGTGAAACGTTCAGTGACTCAACTTTTCCACTTTTGATGCAATTTTGGAGTTTTTCCTTGAAGATCCACCCTTTCTTTGATAAGTTTGTATCTATATGATACCAAAGAATCTATAAATATCAATTAAAAAAATCTCAGCACTACGTCCTTTCCCAGCCAACACCCTTAAACGTAAGTATATACTACCTAGCAAAATGACCGGGAAGTCATTATTTTAAGGCATCGATTTTTTCTTTACACCGGCAATACTAATCAGTTCAATTCGATATACTTGTTTAGTCAATATTTCACCACTCAATAAGCTTTCATACCACCTTCCCCTCTCTCTGGGCGGCTCTAAATAACCTATACTGTTTTGATGAGCCGTTAAACAAGATTCTACTCAATTTCCTTATTTAGTTATTATTTCACTACCCAATAAGTTAAAATACCACCATCCATTTTCTCTGTGGCAGCTCTAAATAGCTTATAATGGGTTGATGAGCAATTGAAAATATACAGTTCAATTAAAATTTCCTCCACTCAAAAAGTTAAAATTCCATCTTCAACTTTCTCTGGGGCGGCTCTAAATAACCTATAATGTGTTGATGAGTCATTAAACAAGATTCAATTCAATTCAATTTCTTCATTTAGTCATTATTTCAACACTCAATAATATTCAATTCAATTCAATTTTCCTCCACTCAATAAGTTAAAATTCCAACTTCAACTTTCTCTGGGGCGGCTCTAAATAATGTATAATATGTTGACGAACCGTTAAACAAGATTCAATTAAATGCAATTTCCTCTTATAGTCATTATTTCAACACTCAATAAGCTTTAATACCACCTTCCCCTCTCTCTGGGGCGGCTCTAAATAACCTATCATGTATTAATAAGCCGTTAAACAACTTACGTTTCGCGCTTATAGTTTACAGGTTCCGAGTGAAAAGTTGAAACTATAGTTGATAATTATCAGATGAGTTTGATAATTATCGTGATAATTATCGCGCTAAAATTTCAAGTTTTCTAGTTGCCGTGTGAAATCTTCAGGGCGAAATTTTGATGGCACTAGCAGGATTCCGTAATATTTGTTTTATTTGCAAAACTGTCTGTACTGTCGACCATCAAACGTTTATGAGCTTTTTTTTTATTTATTTTTTTTTTTTTTTTACAGAAATTGTATATACTAATCAAAAATCCTAAGTATAAGTCTAAGTACGCACCTAAGAGCTTAAATCGTCTGCTCGCATTCTAATGCTTTCAAGTCGACGTGTTTACTTAGAAATGTTATACTACTTTGACAATTGGGTACATAGGATTTAGTGCTTCTTTCTATGGTGTAGGATCGGGGTCAAAACTACTGATGTAGGTGCACCTGTAAAAAAGTGTAGGTGCACCTATAAAAAGTGTAGGTGCACCTATATATTTTATGGGTGCACCTGTAAAAATGTAGGTGCACCCATAAAATTGTAGGTGCACCCATAAAATATACAGGTGCACCTACACTTTTTATAGGTGCAGCTACAATTTTACAGGTGCACCTATAAATATGGGTGCACCTGCATTGTTAATGAACAGGGTCAAAAGTCTCGTCCAATCACATTCCTTGTTACATACTGAAAACCGGGAGATACAATATACCACTACACCGCTTATTGGAAAATTGGCAACGATATGGCGCATTATCGCGATTTTGTGCGTGAATGTTTTCAAATGGTTAGTAACGAATTGAGAACTTTAACTGACGCGGAACTTGATGCCGATCTGCTGGAAAGGGCGCTCAGTCGACTCACTGCAATTTACCAGAACTCATACAGGGTATCAACAGTGTTTCCTCCCTGTGTTGAAGTATGTGCCGTGATACAGAATTTGCTGCAGGACATAGAAGAACAGAAAGAGTAAGACTATATATAACTAACAGTTAACGTGTATTTCCTTAATTCTTAGACTGTATCAAGGCACTTTATACTGTTATAAGATCAAAAGACTCGAGAAACTGCATACTTTTTTTGGCTACATCAAAACAGATCCCTCTGGCTTTGCTTCTCAAGTAAACAAGGGAAAAAGTGCGGTCGTTACCGGACTCCAGTCCGGGACTCCTTGTTCAGGCATATATCTACATAGTACTTGCATATCCATGCTTCAGGCCAGTACTCTACCGTCTTAGCTAACCGGGCCACCGGGTACCCAATATCACAACACTCCTCCCCTGTTTAACTTTCAAGAGCTTACCCAGCTCTTCCGATCTCTCAGACCACTGGTGCCGCTATTCACCGAATTAGCCTCGTCGCCAGTAAAATAAACCAAACGGGAAAAATGCAGGGACTTGAACCCGGGACCCCTCACTTACAGGGCGAGTTCTCTACCAGCTGAGCTAACCGGGCCACTGCCCAATATCGCCATGCTTCAAAACATTTTTTTTACTGTCCTAGCTCCATCTTTTACTATCCTAGCTCTGAGACGGCTGCCTGTGACCCGACCATGGCCTTCCCCAGCCATTTATTGCGTAGCAGCCTGCGATCACAGACACAGGGGTGTAGCTACATGTACGCAAAGTATGCACCTGCGTACACCCTGTGGCAGGAAAAACATTTTCTTTCATGATAAATCATAGGTCATTTAGACCAACCAGTCACTGTTACCAGGTTGCACAACAGGTTTGCATACCGTGTTCTAATAGAAAATAGGAAAGAATTAAATCGGTTGTATACATAGTACTTATACTTATCCAAGATAGGCCAGAGGGCTTGATTTTGCATTGTGTGATAACAAAAATCCAGGTGGTGGGGCCTGTCTCCAGACTCCCCTCGGACACTAGCGTCTACGACGCTTGACTAAAAAATGTCTCATGCATACAACCTAAAGATTTCTGACTACGCTCCTGTGACATGCCGCGATTCCTTGTTCATGCGTGAGTGACGCCTTAACATATCAAAACATTTCCCCTTGTAAAAGTGTTGGCATCCTATTTTATGTATGCAGTTGTGGAAATTTACTGCACCCCAGGTAATAGCGATTGATAACTAGGTCAGTAGTTGCCAAACTGGACTACACGTTTAATGTAAACACATGCTGCATGCACTTGTTCAAGTTGTCAGTGAAATACACAGACGGTTTGTGTTTGCATACTTATTTGTTTGCATCTTTACTGCCATATAATTTGATTAGAAATTCAAAGGATCTCGACAGTTAGATTTGCCATGTATTGTATGTTTGATCATCATTATGTATCAGAATGAATGAGTGATAAAATCAGTCCATTATTGTTTGATAATTATTAGTTTTAACATGACTGAGTCACACAGTAAGCATTCGTATCGCCGCAAAATAATCTGAAAACTGCCTAAATTCATGTGGTTATAACTATTGTTTAGAAAAAATCAACTTAAACTTGCACCCATGCCTGAACGTCCAACTACATAAGCCGATTCTGAACCAAGAGAAAAAAAACTTATTGCAATCTTGATACTGTATATATGGTACTTTTTATGCCCCGCCACGAAAGTGGTGCGGGCATATAGTGTTACCCTTGTCCACACGGACGTACGTCCTGTTTTTACATTCAGGTATTTTATTAAGTCAATTTCTCGGATACCAAAAGCCATACAGTTTTTTCATACACACTTACATCTATATGGCAGCAATATGTTCCTTCCCAAATCAGGTCAATATAAATGACCTTGGCCTACTTTTACACTTTGTTAATTTACATTCAAGTTTGATACATTAATTTTTATTTTTAAGTCCATTTTTTCAACAACAGATGCCTTACAGCTTTCCAAATGTACACATGTTTAGAACTACATGACGACGGAATGTTTCAATGAAAAGTAGGTCAATATGATTTACCTTGACCTACTTGTGGCACTTTGTTAATTTACATTAAAGTTTTTTATTATGTCCATTACTCTGATACCAGAAGTCGTACAGCTTTTAAATTCATACACACTTATATCTGTATGACATAAACATGTTTCTACCTCAAAACAGGTCAGTGTCAATGACCTTGACCTAAAATTTTAACTTTGTTAATTTACATTACCATTTTCATTAAAGTTTTATATTATGTCCATTACTGAGACACCTAAAGCCACACAGATTTCAAACTTCATACACCATTACATCTCTATATGACATCAATATGTTCTTGCACAAAAGCAGCTCAATATCAGTGACCTTGACCTATTTTTATTTTTTATTCATTTACATTTAATTTGCTGGGATTTTAAAATTTTCAAGTATGTATTTATTAATATTTCACTCTAGTGTTTACTTGGTAAATTCACTCTAGTGTTTATTTGGTAAAGCACTCTCTCACTGAACTAGAAAATAGTTTGTCTTCTATAACTTCTGGCCTCCCATCATGCCCATGTTGATATTCATTATAGCATTATCTTATTAGATGGATGCGTAAGGCGCAAATGAATCATCAATCATCATAGATTGGTTTACATAATCATCCAATCTGTTATACTGACCATATGTGTTACTCTTCTTATTCTTAGCTCAATTATATTTAGGTATGACCTCCCCCACCCAAACTCCCCACCCCCCACCCCACCCCTCTGCCCCATCCCACCCACCAACACCCGAAACATTTTCTTTCTTTAATTTTATCAGTTCTTACACTTATAGCTATTTTGTGCCCGCTCACTCACCCCACCACCACCCGAAACTTTTTTTGTTTTACATATTTCTGTGTTGTTTTGTTTATCAGTTCTAGCTATGTTGTTTCATTTTTTGTGTGGGTAGGTGAAGGGAGGTGGGTTGAGTGTTGGGGTATGGTGACCAGTGGTAGTGTGGTTGGGTGTGTTGCCCCCACACCTTGGTGGGGCCAACAATTATAATATATTAGTAAATAACACATCATATGAAATGTGCAATAATTTTGGTAAAGATGAAACATCCAATCTGTTGTTACTAAACATATGTTTTTTTACGCTTCTTATTTATTAATAGCTCAACCATATATTTGGGTATGGAGTCCCCTCAGATAGAGGACATGGTGTTTGTTGGTGGGGGGATGCTTAGTCAAGAAGCACATATCATTTCGGCGTCTAAGTCGGCCCAGTATAACCAGAGTTATGGCCCTTTCTTTGTCAAATTGTACATAAAAATGACTTGTTTTTCTATCTCTTCCCACATTTGTCCAGTGATTGTTATGAAACTTTACGGGAAGCTTACCTATGATGTCAAGATTTGAATATCGTTTCGGTGTCTAAATCGACTCGGTATTACCGGAGTTACGGAACTTTTTTCCTTTCTAATGTTATGTTTTCTGATTGTTTTCAGCGGGACATCCGTGTCCCATGGACTCATTTCTGTTTTTTGTGTCGCCTGCATAGCATGGCAGACACCTAGGGATCATTTTGTCCATCGTCTGTCCGTCACAGTTTAACCTGCAACCTAACCTTGGCCATAACTTGAAAAGTATTTCACTTATGAAACTTCACACACGTCTTCATCTCACCTCAAGGAATGTAGTTAAATAAGTCCAATAACTCAACAGCGTTATGCCGCTTTTCATATAACTTAAAATCTGGTCCATAATTCATGAAGGATTTCACCCCGTATACAAACTTTATAGTTACGCATGCACCCCCCCCCCCCCCCCACCCCCACCCACACCCACACACACACACACACACATACACACACCCCACAAACACAATGAACACAGAAAACCCGATTATTATTATTTTGTGTCGCCTTTTCGAAGAACGTTTGATACCCGTTACATTGCACACAGTGATTTGTTTTTACAGTAATTAAGCTTTTTAAAGCACATATAAAAACATGCACATGCATCTACATAAGCAGAATATATTTTGCCTTTTAATATTACACATAACATTTTGTTACTCCATTTTGTAAGCAACCGATGACCCTTTAGCGGGACATTCGTGTCCCATGGACTCATTTTCTATTTATGTTTGAAACTTCCCCTTTTTATGACAAATATATGCTAATATTCCCCCTTCTAAAGGCCTCATCCTCCTAAAATAGAGTGAGGGCATTGTCTTCTTGCTGTGTATTATCGTTGATTTTTTCCTATTTTGCGTGATTTCTGATTTTCATTATATATTTTTTGTTTATAATTTCATTTGTTTTTTACAGACATCTTCAACCTCGTATTGCGCTGCAGCCACAAAGAGTCCATGGTATTGGCCATCCAAGTTACGTCATAACTAGAGAACAACTGTCATACTATGCTGAAATTGGGTTTTCCACTAAGGCAATGGCTGACCTACTGCATGTTTCAAGATCTGTTGTAAAGAGACGCCTCAGGTAAAAATATAAACAAATAGTTTTTATTTGGAAATTCAGAGCTGTAGATAATTTTTGACTGCAATGAGATTTACTCATCAGATTAAAAATGAAGGAGTATAGGGAACTCGTTCATAGTAAACACTTGCTTTAAATAGTTCATGCTTTCAAAATGGATGTGAATTAATACATTTTACAAGAACCAACTATTCTGATTAAATGGAAGTTAAGTAAAAACAATAGAATCACTGTATGACCTTAATATTAGACACGTGATTAGAACAATTTTCATCATGTAACTATGGAATAAACTGTTCCACAGGACTATACATACACATATAATACTTGTGATTTTAAAAGTTATGAGTCTTTGCAGTAAGTTGATGAGTAATGATACTCATATTTTTAAAAAACAGAGTTTTTTTAAAAAAATGATGAGTAAAAGACTCAAAAACGCAGCTTATCTACAGCTCTGGAAATTAAACAAACCCGTATAAAGCATCAGGTTTGAACAGGAAAAAGTCCAATGAATTTTAAACAATGCTCTAAGTCTGCTGATCATTAAATATGTATATAATGATTATGAAACTGTTAAATGAGTACACTGAAACCTTAAAAAAAACTTAGTTTATTTCCTGTTTTCATACAGACCCTAAATTTGAGCCCCTATCCTAAAGTTTTTAGAACCTTACCCTTTCTGTTTATTTGTTTCTATTGTGCATGTATGCATCTTAAATCCAAATACAAAACCTTTTCTTTTCTAATGTCTGGCGATACAAAATATTGCTATATAATTATCTGACTGTAAGATAGGTACTTGTCTGACTATAAAGTGTGTCTGTGGTCGATGGGTAAAGATGCTATATCTGAAACATTCTTGCATCTCACCGCTGCGTGTTCAAATCACACTGGGAGCATGACTTGTAAACGAGAAAGTGTTGATTCTTACGAATGGTGGGAGGTATACGGTACTGGTTCTAACCAGGAATAAATAGGTGGTCTGCCTCTACCACTAAAAATCGACAGTTGTGCAGAGCCTTTAATGTGTTGGAAAATAATGATGTTAAACACCAAACAAATTGTCCGACTATACCATGTATGTATAGTGATATAAGTCTGACTGTATAATACACATTGCGATACTTGTCTGACTGTATGATACACATTGCGATACTTGTATGACTGTATGATACATATTGCGTTGCTTGCCTGACTGTATGATACACATTGTGATACCTGTATGACTGTATGATACACATTGCGTTACTTGCCTCACTGTATGATACACATTGCGATATTTGTATGACTGTATGATACACATTGATGACTGTATGATACACACTGTGTTACTTGTCTGACTGTATGATACACAGTGTGATACTTGCCTGACTGAATGATACACATTGTGTTACTTGCCTGACTGTATGCTATACATTGCGATACTTGTATGACTGTATGATACTCCTTGCGATACTTGTTTGACTGTATGATACACATTGCGATACTTGTTTGAGTGTATGCTATACATTGCGATACTTGCCTGACTGTATGCTATACATTGCGATACTTGTATGACTGTATGATACTCATTGCGATACTTGTTTGACTGTATGATACACATTGTGTTACTTGCCTGACTGTATGATACACATTGTGATACTTGTATGACTGTATGATACACTTTGCGTTACTTGCCTGACTGTATGATACACACTGTGATACCTGTATGACTGTATGATACACATGGCGATACCGTCTGACTGTACGATACACATTGCGTTACTTGTCTGACTATGATACACATTGCGATGCTTGTATGACTGTATGATACACATTGCGATACTTGTCTGACTGTACATATGATACACATTGCGATACTTGTATGACTGTATGCTATTGCGATACTTGTATGACTGTATGATGCACATTGCGATACTGGTATGACTGTATGATGCACATTGCGATACTTGTATGACTGTATGCGATACTTGTATGACTGTATGATGCACATTGCGATATTTGTATGACTGTATGATACACATTGCGATACTTGTTTGATTGTATAATACACATTGATGACTGTATGATACACATTACGATACTTATATGACTGTATGATACGCATTGTGATACTTGTATGACTGAATGATATACATTGTGTTACTTGCCTGACTGTATGATACACATTGATGACTGTATGATACACATTGCGATACTTGTATGACTGTATGATACGCATTGTGATACTTGTATGACTGTATGATACACATTGTGTTACTTGTCTGACTGTATGATACACATTGCGATACTTGTATCACTGTATGATACGCATTGTGATACTTGTATGACTGAATGATACGCATTGTGTTACTTGTATGACTGTATGATACGCATTGTGTTACTTGCTTGACTGTATGCTATACATTGCGATACTTCTATCACTGTATGATACGCATTGTGATACTTGTATGACTGTATGATACGCATTGTGATACTTGTATGAATGTATGATACACATTGTGTTACTTGCCTGAGTGTATGCTACACATTGCGATACTTGTATCACTGTATGATACGCATTGTGATACTTGTATGACTGAATGATACACATTGTGTTACTTGCCTGACTGTATGATACACATTGCGATACTGTATCACTGTATGCTACACATTGCGATACGTGTATGACTGTATGATACGCATTGTGATACTTGTATGACTGAATGATACACATTGTGTTACTTGCCTGACTGTATGATACACATTGATGACTGTATGATACACTTTGCGATACTTGTATGACTGTATGATGCACATTGCGATACTTGTATGACTGTATGCGATACTTGTATGACTGTATGATGCACATTGCGATATTTGTATGACTGTATGATACACATTGCGATACTTGTTTGATTGTATAATACACATTGATGACTGTATGATACACATTACGATACTTATATGACTGTATGATACGCATTGTGATACTTGTATGACTGAATGATATACATTGTGTTACTTGCCTGACTGTATGATACACATTGATGACTGTATGATACACATTGCGATACTTGTATGACTGTATGATACGCATTGTGATACTTGTATGACTGTATGATACACATTGTGTTACTTGTCTGACTGTATGATACACATTGCGATACTTGTATCACTGTATGATACGCATTGTGATACTTGTATGACTGAATGATACGCATTGTGTTACTTGTATGACTGTATGATACGCATTGTGTTACTTGCTTGACTGTATGCTATACATTGCGATACTTCTATCACTGTATGATACGCATTGTGATACTTGTATGACTGTATGATACGCATTGTGATACTTGTATGAATGTATGATACACATTGTGTTACTTGCCTGAGTGTATGCTACACATTGCGATACTTGTATCACTGTATGATACGCATTGTGATACTTGTATGACTGAATGATACACATTGTGTTACTTGCCTGACTGTATGATACACATTGCGATACTGTATCACTGTATGCTACACATTGCGATACGTGTATGACTGTATGATACGCATTGTGATACTTGTATGACTGAATGATACTCATTGTGTTACTTGCCTGACTGTATGATACACATTGATGACTGTATGATACACTTTGCGATACTTGTATGACTATATGATACGCATTGTGATATTTGTATGACTGAATGATACACATTGTGATACTTGTATTACTGTATGATACACATTGTGTTACTTGTATGACTGTATGATACACATTGCGATACTTGGCTTGGCAGGGAATGATCAGTACCAAGCCTAGTTGCGCATGTTGTTGATGTCAGTCTATGCGAAAACATTTTCAAGTCCACAGGACATTCGGTCAGACAAACTGGAATTTGTTGTCTGACCGAAAAGCTTAAAGCCATATTTTTGTTAAAGCGCAATGAAATGGGTTTTAGGATGTAGGATTTTAGTTTTAAAATTGGACGGACACTCGATGGAAAATTACAAGCGATAAAACGTATCTCTGGTAGGATTTTAGTCTTAAAAATGGCCGGACACTTGGACCGACTCGGGAGTTTTGTGCCGGACATTTCAAAAATGTGCCTGTCATGTCCGACGGACCGACGGTTTCGCGGAGACTGTGATGTGTTCCCCATCAAAGACTCTTGGGCCTCTTGTTTATTAGTTCAAACTTATTTATTTTACATCGATTGGAACGAAAGCTCTCTGAACTTATTTTAATCACTCTCGATGTCTTCCTGGGTAGAACTAGTACTAAGCAAATGCAAATATTAACTGCTCAGGGACACAACACATATGGTTATGGCGGGGATCGAAACCACGACTTTTGGATCATGGGTCCAACACTCTACTACTAGTTTATTATTGTTTATTATTCATACAAGAAATATTTCCTAACAATCGAAAATGTTTAAATTCTTTCTGTTTCTATAGTTTACAGTGCAGGGCCTGTTATGACTTATAACACCGGGTGGGAGTGCGCAGTGCTAGTAAATTAGTTTCACTTCGGGAGGGCTGTTTTAAAACCCGCAACTGTCTCTGGGTGGACCACTTTGACTTTGTTTTCCAGGTGGTTCTAATGTTCAGGCGTTTTCACGAAAAATGAATTACTTAACTGCTCAGTTTTAAAAATATTGATTTTCAGGCCTTTATCGTTGTTTACAACTTGTTTATATAATATGTTGTCTGAGACAAAGACAGTATTTTATGTTAATGTAATATGTCTTCGATTCCTCGCAGGTTGAATATATTTCTCTGGAGCAATAGCTGGTACTAGCCCCTCGACCACGTTGTAAGGGAAGACTAGGCGGTTTGATGTCCGTCGATCCTGAAGTGATTGGAGGTCCAATGAGGCCAGCATGCGTCCCATGCACCCTTCATCTTTTGATTTATAAATGTTTAATCGTTTGTTTATAATCTTAAGTTAACATGGTTAATATGTGCCGAACACGTTAAAGAACCATAGAAATCAATTCGCAAGTAAGAGTAGGGCAGGTTCCTGGATTCCCATTACCCATTATCCCTCCCCCCTCTCTCTCTCTCTCTCAGGGCCTAACACTTACTATATGAGGTCATTGTCTCTCAATTGTCCTTAAACGTTAATCTCTTTCGTGTCCTCACAAGACCTCGTCCCCTCCCCCTCCCCAAACATGTCCCAATCTTCACATTGTCATGAGTGTCCTCACATGGCAGGATTTTGACTTATAAACGTCCTCAAATGAACGGATATGTCATCTCTCTCTCTCTCTATCTCTCTCTCTCTCTCTCTCTCTCATTAACCTTTACTGTGTTTATTTGCAGTTAAAGAACATTCAATTTAATTTTCAAAGCATTATCAAAATATACTAAAAAAGCTAGATCTATATAAATCAAGAGAAGTACACTCCCAATAGATTCGGATTTTATTAAGGCATATATATAACATTATATAGGTACTACCATGTTTTGGGTTAAATGAAAACATTAACTGTACATTATACGTATTGCTGAGGTGTACGATATATCGTATATCAATGTCATGCAGGCTATTAATGGTATAGATGTGTAATGGATACCCTTGTTTACGAAGGTGTCTTTATTGGGTCGGTTTGTCAATGTCATCGTGAGAATGATATCCGCGTGATATCTAAATGTTAAAGCTGTGGGTTGAATTTTAGTGTATGACCTAGTTAAAATTGAGATCCCCAAATAAGTCTGGATGAATTTCCTAAACAAACATGTAAGGCTTTGTCCTGTTTGTATTTCTTTGAAGAATAATTCAGTCAATGTCCTGTATGCATTTCATAGAAGTACGGCAACATCATGTAATGTTATAGAGTGAGGTTTGGTGCACCCTAGAACCTGGTTCAAACCCCAGCGGCCTTTTTTGCCACTGACCGTTCCAAGGCGGTAGCCCAATTGTCAACCCTTTTGTGTTTGTGATTTCTTATTATCGCCTTTTATTCATCTTTAATGTTGTTCTTTGTTTCTGTGTGTGTTTGTGGTTGACTGTCGTCATTGAATGCTACTTTTCCTGTTCGATTTCACTTTTTTTTTTTTAATATTTCAAGTCTGGTAAACGATTCTCCTTGAAAACAGTTGTTCCATCCTAAAGCGACCTCTGTTTTATTTCCAAGGTAAATGGAATAGTATATCAAGCACGTATGAATTATAAACATATGGTTGTAGTTTATTTAAATACCTTACTTTCACGTTAGATTATAATCAAATACTTGAAATATTTAGATTGCTAATAAGACTTTATTAGACGTTTAAGATCTTTCTTTTATTCTGGAAGTAATCGAGCATATTTTGATATTTTTAATAAAGATGGCACTGTCAACAATTATTTAGATTACAAATGTAGTAAAATCTAAGATATTTTAATTCTGTTCTGTTCCTTAATATTGTTGTATTACCTATTAATAAAGTAAGACGAGTACGTGAACCTACATATCCTTGGCACGAAATTATCATTTACCTGATATAACAATTCTATTCGTATATATTTGGAGAAAAAAAAGAAATACGCAGAAAACTATCGTGTAAGGTAAATTATGCTGAAATTATCAAATTCTAGGTAGAAATACAATACTGTCTAATATATCTGACATTCTGTCATTGTCACAGAACGGTCGGTTACGGTTTGAAAATCTAGTGTACGTGTCCTTGACAGCAGTAGTTATAAACAACATACTGATAAAAAACAATCCATAGCACGCGCTAGAACATACTCTATACTATGTATACCTTCAGTTTATCTAGAGTTAGTACGAAGTATATCTCAAAATCCTAGAGAAATCAATTCCACTGTCTAGTACATGTATCGGCGTAGGTTTACTACCATCAATTGCATGTAAACCTCCGAGGTGTGTACGTC
Source organism: Cyrtodaria siliqua (assembly GCA_037043455.1). Classification (NCBI taxonomy): domain Eukaryota; kingdom Metazoa; phylum Mollusca; class Bivalvia; order Adapedonta; family Hiatellidae; genus Cyrtodaria; species Cyrtodaria siliqua. The sequence continues at coordinate 66,469 of JAWPHD010008178.1, forward strand.
TATCCGCGTAGGTTTACTACCACCAATTACATGTAAACCTATGAGGTGTAGTCGAATGTAATTCCTATAATAAAAAGTAATCCCTCCTTTTTTGATGGAAATGAGCATTATAAGTAGGTGGAAAATGCCCATTTCTTTTCGTTTTTGTTGTTGTGTGTATAAGAAACGTATTAATAGTTTTTTACTGGATCACTGATGAACAATTTCGAAATTTCGACTCCAAGCTTACACTTTGTGAGCAACTATCAATGAAAACATCTGTAACCTTGACCTGTGGTAAACAAACAAGAACTTTCTTACATGTCTTGTGACACCCACCTTTTCTGGTGATTTTTCAAGTGGAAAATACGTTTTCTATGCTACTGCATTATCCATACTTGAGTTGAAGTTATAGCAAATCATTGATATATGACATTTTAACATTGGTGTCAATTCTGGAAAATAATTGTTGGTTTCATACCTGTAGAGCTTTCATATTTGCAGTATTGATATTCTCATCAATCTCACAGATCTCGTCTTTAAAAACCAAAATCAGCTCTAGCAACCAGCGGTTTCCCGTTTAGAAAAAAATGAACCGAGAGATGACCATTATGTTGGTGCCTGGGAGTCATTTAGAAAGAGTTTAACAGAATAACAGAAACACAATGCATATACTAGCATCCAAATTCGTTAACCAAAACTACTTCAACAAGATTAGTTCGTTCTACACCGTACCAAAAACCGTACCGATATCTGTCAACTTGTTCTTACACTACACCGTACCGTGTTCAAATAGCCTTGGGTACACAACGTATCATCACGACAATTTTCAAACCCATAAAACATTTACATTCAGCAAGTTATGTGGTTAAAGGGTGTTTACATACACTCTAAATGGAAGGATTATAATATGTATGCACCTTATAGAAGTCAGAATGACTCTAAATGACTCCCAGGCACCAAACTAGTGATCATCTCTCGATTCATGTTTTTTTAAAAAAGGAAACCGCTGGTTGTGAGAGCTGATTGTGGTTTTAAAACCGGAGGTCTGTGAGATTGATGAGAATAATTCAAGACATTGAACCTTTCCTGATGCTACAATAATGATTATATATAATATAAACGATGGATATGAAAACATACAGGTGAAATAACTGGGCACCTACCCTCCGATGTAAACATTGTCCGCTATCTTGAAAATAATAAACCGTACCAAAAAAGGATCTACACCGAAACCGTACTTGACAGTGAATTCCCAAGCACAGAACATCTAGAACCTAATAAAGAACTCAGTGAACAAGTAAGGACCATCTAGTACATAACAAAGAACTCAATGCCCAAGAAGGAAACATCTAGCACCTAACAACGAACTCAGTGCCCAATTAGGGAAAATCAAACTCCTAATAAAGAACTCAATGCCCAAGTAAGAAACATCTAGCTCCTAATGAAGAACTGAATGACCATTACAGAACATCTAGCGCGCCTAACAAAGAACTGAATGACCATTTACAGAACATCTAGCGCCTAACAAAGAACGCAATGGCCAAGAAAGAAAATTCTAGTACATAACAACGAATCTAATGCCCACGAAAGAAATATTCTAGCACCTAACAAAATAACTCAAGGCCCAGGTAAGTACCATCTAGCACCTAACAGAGCACTAAATGCCCAAGAAAGGAACATCTAGCACCTAACAACGAACTCAGTGCCCAATTAAGAAAAATCAAGCTCCTAATAAAGAACTCAATGCCCAAGTAAGAAACATCTAGCTCCTAATGAAAAACTGAATGACCATTACAGAACATCTAGCGTGCCTAACAAAGAACTGAATGACCATTTACAGAACATCTAGCGCCTAACAAAGAACGCAATGGCCAAGAAAGAAAATTCTAGCACATAACAACGAATCTAATTCCAACGAAAGGAATATTCTAGCACCTAACAAAATAACTCAAGGCCCAGGTAAGTACCATCTAGCACCTAACAGAGCACTAAATGCCCAAGAAAGGAACATCTAGCACATAATAAAGAACCCGTTCCCAAAAAAATTAACATCTATCACCTAACAAAGAACTCAATGTCCGACTACAGAGCATGTAGTACCTAAGAAAGAACTCAATGCTCAAGAAAGGAACACCTAGCTCCTAATAAAGAACTCAGTCTCCAAATACAGAAAATCTATCACCTAATATTGATCTCAATGCCCAGGTAAGGAACATCTAGCTCCTAATATAAACTCAGTGCCCAAGTAAGGAACATTATATCACCTAACAAGAGCGCCGCTTAACGGGGCATTATAAGCTCGTTTCCTAAAGCTTTTATGTTAAAAGCATTTCCTAGGTGTCAGGTCACCTTTAGCCTTCTAACAAAAGAAATAACTGATAGGGGATGTTGTTTAACCAAGAGCACTATTTGTATAAAGTTTCAAGACTGTAGATTAAAACAGTGACTAACAGCTGGGAAGGAATTTGTCATCATCAGGTCACAATGACCTGACAAATGACCTACTAAGCTTAAAATCAATAGGGGCTGTTGTTTTAACATGGGTACTATTTATGTAAAGTTTCAAAACAGTAGGTCTAAAAGTTACAAGTTACAGTGAGGCAAATGTCTTAGAATTCAGTCATTGTCAGTTCAATGTGACCTTGATGACCTACTGAACCCAAAAGTAATAGGCTTCCTCCTCTGACCAAGGACAATGCACCTATAAGTTTAGTAAGTATGGGTATCATATTTCCGGGATTGTCAATTGCTATGTGTATGTCCATATGAGGACATGATGACCTTGACCTTTTGACCTACTAACCCCAAAAGCAATAGGGTTTCTCCTCTCAGCAAGGGAAAGGTATCTCCAAAGGTTCATGAGTGTAGGTATTATACTCCTGGAGTTATCACTTGGATTATGTACTGGTGACCTTGACCTTTGACCTAGTGAATCCAAAAGCAACAGGGTTTCCTCCTCTGACCAAAGGCAATGTACCTATAACGTGTCATGAGTGTGAGTGTTGTGGTTTCACAGTTATTTGGCGGAATGTGTATTTCCATATGTGACCCAGGTCTTGTATTTTGCCTTGCAGTATTAGTATTGTAGTATTGGTGGATGTTAACCTAATGTACCGGAAAAGAGTTATAGCGTAGTATTTATAGTCTGTTCCAATGTTTACCTTTACTGGCTTATAATGTCCAGTCTGTGTATGTTGATAAATATATACTCGTCATGAGCGATTAAGTGAGTGAGCGATTATATTGCATGCTGGGTCCTAACACCAATTCCCGCCAAACTAATCAATTCTCCGCACTTCTCCTCTGACTGACTGACAAACAACACCTTACAAATGGTATTGTGGCGATACATGTAATTGTATCTAAAGTTGTTCTTTCACGTGAGTGAAAGAAACCCTTCTTAGATACTACGATCTCTACTTCGAGTCTGGTAAGACATTGTTTGTATATATATTATGTTTAAAATGATGAAATACCGCCGCCTGGGTTTTGTATCGTATTTGTCTTGTTTGTCTCTGTTCCGAGTCTTGTATATTAAGTATTCGTTTTGTATTGTTTTAGGTTTATGTCGTATATTGTCGAATCTACCCTTAATAAACCCACGATCCCCGGCAGAAAGCGTTGTCGTATTTATAACCCCGACGTCCACAAGCTCACAATGGCTCCAACGTGGGGCGAAAGGGATAGAGAGAGGGCGGTAATCGACGGATAAACCAGACCGAAGCACGTATTTGAAGGATCCCGCGAAAGAGCCTTGGAAAATCTAATGTAGTATCGAGATGTAGTGTGTGTTGGCGTGTGTTTTTTTTCCAGGCCCGAACCAGATTTAGTAATGAGCACAAGTTTTTTTCAAAGTGTTTCTCGCGAGATGAAATCGATTACGGAAAAAAGATGTCACGCAGAGGTCCCACCAACTTAACAGCTGATGGACAAAACATTGTGTAATGGCGCGGAGTGATATGTGTTCTATGTTTTGTGTTATGTGTTAGGCGGTGTATATTTCTACATCTAGGAAGGACTGTTGGAAATGCTGTAAGTTATCCTTTTCATTTATTTTTATTTGCATATCTAGTATCGTTAGTTAATTTACATGTTATAGCCATATCAGTATCATTCTATCGTTGCGCTTTATCGCTGCAGTCTATTATTGATTAAATCACGTGGTAGCAGTACAGTTTGACCTTCATAAGAATTTCTCGAGAAGTCACTGTGTCAAATTGAGGTTAACACGCTGCTTTGTTATTGTTTTGATTTTGGCTGTCACGTGTAAAGGCGATAATAGTTTGCAAATATACGATTTTTTTCGTTATTTAGATATAGTTTTGAGTCCACTGTGTTGATTCAATAGACTTTTCATTGAAATGTACAGCATTTGCCATGAATATGTGTTTGTTTACTTGTTTACTTTCTGTGGATATGTGTTTGTTTACTTTCGGTTTACATTGAGGTTTATGTTGATAGAAGTAGGTTAGTTTATTCTTGAATGAATTATAGTATTGTGTGTGATTATTATTATATCATCTGGTAACCACATATAAGATGGTTGTTCAGGTTACTGAGTAAGGTGTTGTTACTGACTTGACAGTTCTTTGACCTGCTTATTTAAACCCATCACTTGAGCACCCTTTATACTATAAATCCCATTCACAAATTTCACAGCACTTCAACAGCTGAGAGAGAGAGCAGGGATAGACAGAAAGGTATATATTCGCACTGTTTAAATTTATGTTTAGTGTTCTATATGTTTACATTATTACAGGTTTCTTATATGTGCAAGCTTGCGTTTAACCTTTTCAGGTATTCTTGACTTTCAGGCATACTGAAATACTGTACATCAGAGATTTATCAAATATTGCAGCATTGTATGAAATTTCAGCATATTTCTATACAGAAAGCAATTATATGTCCATTTATTGTAGTGATATTGATGTTTATTGTTCCGTGGTATTTATTTAGTGAGGTTTCAGCGGCTGTGAACCCCTTTTTGATTTTGTGTAGTGACAGGGTGATTGTATCGCTGTTATAGAACTGCTTTATCTTGTTCATATATACCCTTGATTATCTTCATAATGTCTACCGGTAAAACCCCCATGACAGAGAAGGAGATGATTCAGGCATTGAATGCCAGTGGTTATGTGGTAACGGCCAACTCCGTTACACCACCACCTAAACCCGCTATTCCACCACCAAAACCCGTTGTACCCACACTCTCTCAGTATGCCCCTTTGTTGCAAAGCACCCCTCTTGCAGGTATCGGACGGGGATCGATAAGAAAGGTGTTTGTACCGAGTTTGGACATCAAGCCCAAGGTTCAGATAGGTTCGTCGGCACTATTTGGTGACTGTCAGGGTACTACACCCAAATTAGCCAATGCGACTTACACTCCAACCCCTTCCACTATAGTACCAAAGATCCCATTCTTTTCAGGGGACGACCTAATTCAGAAAGGCGACGTCATATACTATGAGTGGAGGTTCGAGGTGAAATGTCTCATACCTGAATACCCTTCAGCTATTATGGTTCAGGCTATTAGACGATCTCTGCGAGGTAGAGCTAGACATACCATCATAGCTTTGGGTGAGAGAGCGACCATTGACGTGATCCTGAAGCGCCTGGATACTGCCTTTGGGGATATGTCAACTCAGGGCATGATTATGCAGGAGTTTTTTAACTCTTTTCAAAGAGAAGGCGAGTCGGTGACCACGTTCGGTTGTAGACTGGAGACACTTCTCCAGACTGCGATTGAACACGGCCACGTTAGAGAAGAGGATAAGGATGCACTCCTCAGGCAGAAGTTCTGGTCCTCGCTTCAAAGTGAGCTCCTTAAGAGCCACACCCGCCATAAATTTGACTCCATCAACAACTATGATGAACTACTGCGGGAGATTAGGATTGTTGACAAGCAGTTGAACTTGCCGAAGGACTCTGGTCCACTTCCAACAAAAAAGGTATACCATCAGCCCATGGTAGAGACTAGCCAGGATAGACTTGATTTGGAGAGAGAGTTTACCTTGAGGATTCAACAAACCGAGGAGAGATTAGGATCTCAGATCAACTCAGTTGTTAGACAGCTACAGGAACAGTCCCTAGACCTCCGGGAACTGCAAGACTTTAACAGAGGGCAGCATTATGGTAACAACCAAGGCCAGAACAACAACAACGGTGTTAACAACAACAACCGAGGCCAGTACAACAGTAGAGGCCAGTACAACAACCGAGGCAACAACCGAGGAAAGAACCGAGGACAGGCTTTTGGTAGAGGAGCGCCACAGCCAAAAGATCAACCGCCTCTGTAGGTGGCCTTACAGAGACCGGTCCCCATTCTAAAGGCCAAAACATAATATACCAGCGTTTGGTTGGTTCTTCCAACACTAGTATTGTTTACTTTGTCAATGTTCCACTCACTGCTCTTATTGACAGTGGGTCCATGATCTCTACTTTGTCAAATAGTTTTTATCATTCTCTTAGCGATAAGCCAGTGCTCAACTCCCTCGAGTCACTCGGTCTTAAAGTAACCATTGCAGATGGTTCGTTACTGAGTTATCTGGGATATATTGAGTATCCTATTTTAATGCCGTTTTTATCTGATTTTGAACTCAGTGTCCCTATTTTAGTTGTACCGGATTCTGAATCCAACCGTTCCTGCCCTGTAATTATAGGAACAAATGTTATTCGTTTGTGTAGAGACTATCTAGTTGATAATCCTCCCACAGATACAATTCCAGAGTCATGGAAAATTGCTATTGATAGTATTAAATGTAAATCAGTTACAGTCAAATCTACCAATACGCATACTGTCAGCATTGCGCCATATGAAACCATTACTATAAATGGTATTGCCCGCAATGTTGATGCAGATGTAACAGAAGTAGTTACAGAGAACTTGGAAAACGTTAAACAGTTAACAGTTTGTCCAAGAGTGATCAAGATTGATCAACATGGGTCATGTTCCAAAGTTCAGGTTAAACTTTGCAATATGTCGGCCAAATGTGTGACTATAAGTCCCAAGTCTGATATATGTCTCATAAGTGAGGTTAGAGTTGTTGACAACTTGGCTTCAGAGTCTATGCCCAGCATGACCAAGGAGAACAGTGAACATTCTCCTCTGGATGAACTGAAGGTGAAGATTGACCTTGAAAATCTGAACCCCCAGCAACTGCATAGACTCAGAGAAGTATTGGGCAAGTGGGACTGTATCTTTTCAAAGGGTCCCACAGATTTAGGGAAAACTGATCTCGTCAAGCATAAGATAGTGCTTGATGATGAGAAGCCCTTTAAACAGCCATACAGGAGATTACCCCCGGGAATGTATGAGGAGGTGCGTCAGCATATTGAAGAGATGCTAGATGCAGGTGCGATCAGGGAATCGGACAGTCCGTACTCCTCCAATGTTGTGTTAGTCCGTAAAAGGGACAATAGCTTACGTTTCTGTATAGATTACAGGACCCTCAACGCAAAGACCCGGGAAGATGCTTACATGCTTCCGCGGTTCGATGATACTGTAGATATCTTGCAAGGAGCCAAGTTCTTTTCCAAGCTCGACCTCCGTTCAGGTTACTGGCAGGTCGAGATGGAGGAAGATCACAAACAGTATACAGCATTCTCGGTTGGTCCGCTCGGCTTTTATGAAGCAAACCGCATGAGTTTTGGTTTGTGTAACGCTGGGGCTACATTTCAGAGTCTTATGGAAAAATGTATGGGAGAAATGCACCTCAAAGAGTGTCTTATTTTCATTGATGACATTCTAATTTTTTCCAAGACGTTCGAGGAACACATGGAGCGTTTAGAGACAGTGTTTACACGCTTACACCAACATGGTCTTAAGCTAAAACCCTCTAAATGTGAATTGTTCATGTCTTCAGTCGTTTATCTGGGTCATGTAATATCTGAGGAAGGTATACAGACTGACCCAGAGAAAACCTCTGCGATTAGAACTTGGCAAAAACCCAAGAATATTAAGAAGCTACGTCAGTTTTTAGGGTTTGCGGGTTACTACCGCCGCTTTGTCAAGAACTTTTCGCAGATAGCACAGCCATTAAATGCTCTATTAGAAGGACATGGGCAACTATCAATGAAAACATCTGAACCCTTGACCTGTGGTAAACAAACAAGAACTTTCTTACATGTCTTGTGACACCCACCTTTTCTGGTGATTTTTCAAGTGGAAAATACGTTTTCTATGCTACTGCATTATCCATACTTGAGTTGAAGTTATAGCAAATCATTGATATATGACATTTTAACATTGGTGTCAATTCTGGAAAATAATTGTTGGTTTCATACCTGTAGAGCTTTCATATTTGCAGTATTGATATTCTCATCAATCTCACAGATCTCGTCTTTAAAAACCAAAATCAGCTCTAGCAACCAGCGGTTTCCCGTTTAGAAAAAAATGAACCGAGAGATGACCATTATGTTGGTGCCTGGGAGTCATTTAGAAAGAGTTTAACAGAATAACAGAAACACAATGCATATACTAGCATCCAAATTCGTTAACCAAAACTACTTCAACAAGATTAGTTCGTTCTACACCGTACCAAAAACCGTACCGATATCTGTCAACTTGTTCTTACACTACACCGTACCGTGTTCAAATAGTCTTGGGTACACAACGTATCATCACGACAATTTTCAAACCCATAAAACATTTACATTCAGCAAGTTATGTGGTTAAAGGGTGTTTACATACACTCTAAATGGAAGGATTATAATATGTATGCACCTTATAGAAGTCAGAATGACTCTAAATGTCTCCCAGGCACCAAACTAGTGATCATCTCTCGATTCATGTTTTTTTAAAAAAGGAAACCGCTGGTTGTGAGAGCTGATTGTGGTTTTAAAACCGGAGGTCTGTGAGATTGATGAGAATAATTCAAGACATTGAACCTTTCCTGATACTACAATAATGATTATATATAATATAAACGATGGATATGAAAACATCCAGGTGAAATAACTGGGCACCTACCCTCCGATGTAAACATTGTCCGCTATCTTGAAAATAATAAACCGTACCAAAAAAGGATCTACACCGAAACCGTACTAGACAGTGAATTCCCAAGCACAGAACATCTAGAACCTAATAAAGAACTCAGTGAACAAGTAAGGACCATCTAGTACATAACAAAGAACTCAATGCCCAAGAAGGAAACATCTAGCACCTAACAACGAACTCAGTGCCCAATTAGGGAAAATCAAACTCCTAATAAAGAACTCAATGCCCAAGTAAGAAACATCTAGCTCCTAATGAAGAACTGAATGACCATTACAGAACATCTAGCGCGCCTAACAAAGAACTGAATGACCATTTACAGAACATCTAGCGCCTAACAAAGAACGCAATGGCCAAGAAAGAAAATTCTAGTACATAACAACGAATCTAATGCCCACGAAAGAAATATTCTAGCACCTAACAAAATAACTCAAGGCCCAGGTAAGTACCATCTAGCACCTAACAGAGCACTAAATGCCCAAGAAAGGAACATCTAGCACCTAACAACGAACTCAGTGCCCAATTAAGAAAAATCAAGCTCCTAATAAAGAACTCAATGCCCAAGTAAGAAACATCTAGCTCCTAATGAAAAACTGAATGACCATTACAGAACATCTAGCGTGCCTAACAAAGAACTGAATGACCATTTACAGAACATCTAGCGCCTAACAAAGAACGCAATGGCCAAGAAAGAAAATTCTAGCACATAACAACGAATCTAATTCCCACGAAAGGAATATTCTAGCACCTAACAAAATAACTCATGGCCCAGGTAAGTACCATCTAGCACCTAACAGAGCACTAAATGCCCAAGAAAGGAACATCTAGCACATAATAAAGAACCCGTTCCCAAAAAAATTAACATCTATCACCTAACAAAGAACTCAATGTCCGACTACAGAGCATGTAGTACCTAAGAAAGAACTCAATGCTCAAGAAAGGAACACCTAGCTCCTAATAAAGAACTCAGTCTCCAAATACAGAAAATCTATCACCTAATATTGATCTCAATGCCCAGGTAAGGAACATCTAGCTCCTAATATAAACTCAGTGCCCAAGTAAGGAACATTATATCACCTAACAAGAGCGCCGCCTAACGGGGCATTATAAGCCCGTTTCCTAAAGCTTTTATGTTAAAAGCATTTCCTAGGTGTCAGGTCACCTTTAGCCTTCTAACAAAAGAAATAACTGATAGGGGATGTTGTTTAACCAAGAGCACTATTTGTATAAAGTTTCAAGACTGTAGATTAAAACAGTGACTAACAGTTGGGAAGGAATTTGTCATGATCAGGTCACAATGACCTGACAAATGACCTACTAAGCTTAAAATCAATAGGGGCTGTTATTTAACATGGGTACTATTTATGTAAAGTTTCAAAACAGTAGGTCTAAAGGTTACAAGTTACAGTGAGGCAAATGTCTCAGAATTCAGTCATTGTCAGTTCAATGTGACCTTGATGACCTACTGAACCCAAAAGTAATAGGCTTCCTCCTCTAACCAAGGACAATGCACCTATAAGTTTAGTAAGTATGGGTATCATATTTCCGGGATTGTCAATTGCTATGTGTATGTCCATATGAGGACATGATGACCTTGACCTTTTGACCTACTAACCCCAAAAGCAATAGGGTTCCTCCTCTCAGCAAGGGAAAGGTATCTCCAAAGGTTCATGAGTGTAGGTATTATACTCCTGGAGTTATCACTTGGATTATGTACTGGTGACCTTGACCTTTGACCTAGTGAATCCAAAAGCAACAGGGTTTCCTCCTCTGACCAAAGGCAATGTACCTATAACGTGTCATGAGTGTGAGTGTTGTGGTTTCACAGTTATTTGGCGGAATGTGTATTTCCATATGTGACCCAGGTCTTGTATTTTGCCTTGCAGTATTAGTATTGTAGTATTGGTGGATGTTAACCTAATGTACCGGAACAGAGTTATAGCGTAGTATTTATAGTCTGTTCCAATGTTTACCTTTACTGGCTTATAATGTCCAGTCTGTGTATGTTGATAAATATATACTCGTCATGAGCGATTGAGTGAGTGAGCGATTATATTGCATGCTGGGTCCTAACACCAATTCCCACCAAACTAATCAATTCTCCGCACTTCTCCTCTGACTGACTGACAAACAACACCTTACAAATGGTATTGTGGCGATACATGTAATTGTATCTAAAGTTGTTCTTTCACGTGAGTGAAAGAAACCCTTCTTAGATACTACGATCTCTACTTCGAGTCTGGTAAGACATTGTTTGTATATATATTATGTTTAAAATGATGAAATACCGCCGCCTGGGTTTTGTATCGTATTTGTCTTGTTTGTCTCTGTTCCGAGTCTTGTATATTAAGTATTCGTTTTGTATTGTTTTAGGTTTATGTTGTATATTGTCGAATCTACCCTTAATAAACCCACGATCCCCGGCAGAAAGCGTTGTCGTATTTATAACCCCGACGTCCACAAGCTCACACATATAAGGTCATGGTGACCTTGACACTTGTCCTACTGACCCCAAGGAAATAAGGTTCTTTCTCTTGCCAACGTCAATGCATATACGAAGTTCATCAGTGGGGGTGTTATGATTTTGATGTTAACGCGCAGAATGCATATTACCACATAAGGTCATAGCGTACAGAACAACTAGCACCTAGCAAATAACTCATTGCCGAAGTAAAGAGCATTTAGAACCCCAAAAAGAACTCAGTGCTCAAGACAGGAAATCTAACACCTAACAAAGAACTCAGTGCTCAAGTAAAGAACATCTAGTGTCTAATAAAGAACTCAATGCCAAAGAAAGACAATTCTAGCACATAACAAAGTACCTTATGCCAACAAAAGGAACATCTAGCACCTAACAGAGAACTAAATGCCCCAAAAAGGAACATTCTAGCACATAACAAAGAACCCAGTGCCAAGAAAATGAACATCTAGCACCTAACAACAAAGAACGCAATGCCCATGTAAGGAACATCTAGCACCTAACAAAGATTCCAGTGCCAAAGAAATGAATATCTAGCACCTAACAAAGAACTCAATACCCGACTTAGGAATATCTTCACCTAGCAAAGAACTCAATGCCCAAGTATAGAACATCTAGCTACTAATAAAAAAAGAATGCCCAAGTAAGGAACAATTAGCGCCTAACAAAGAATACAGTGCTTAAATATAGAACATATAGTTCCTAATAAAGAACGCAATGCCCAAGTACGGAACATCTAGCACCTAATAAAGAAGTCATCGCCCAAGTAAGGAACATCTAGCTCCTAATAAAAAACGCAATGCCCAAGTAAGGAACATCAAGCTCCTAATAAAAATCTCAGTTCCCACGTAAGGAACATTTAGCACCTAACCAAAAGAACCCAGTGCCCACGTATATAACTTCTATCTCCTAATAAAGAACTATATACCCAAGTACTGAACATCTAGCACCTAATAAGTAACGCATTATCCAAATAAGGAACATCTAACACCAAATAAAGAACTCAATTCCCAAGTAAGGAACACGTAGCACCTAATAAAGAACTCAATGCCCAAGTATGGAACATCTAGCTCCTAATAAAGAATAATTGAGATAAAACAAGAAGTTCATCCATGACCAATTGTATTTGCATCTGATATCCAACCACTGCTTCAGCATCATAACTTGACGATTTTATGAAAAAGCAAGAAATGGAAGACGTGTTAAGTTTTCAGTTAAATATCGACATATCCCAGATATTGTCTACCTCAAATGGAAGTATGAATGAACAAAGTGTTAATGGTACATTGGGTTTAATAGTATACATCGCATTATATTTACCTCATCATTGAGCTATATATCCATACCATATTCATGTATCCAAACAATATGCATGTATCCATACAATATTCATGTATCCATACCATATTCATGTATCCATACCATATTTATGTATCCATAGTATATTCATGTATCCATACCATATTCATGTATCCATACCTTATTCATGTATCCATACCTTATTCATGTATCCATACGATATTCATGTATCCATACCATATTCATGTATCTATACCATATTCATGTATCTATACCATATTCATGTATCCATACCCTATTTATGTATCCCCATATCATATTCATGTATCTATACCATATTCATGTATCCATACCATATTGATGTTTCTATACCATATTCATGTATCCCTATATCATATTCATGTATCCCCATATCATATTCATGTATCTATACCATATTTATGTATCTATACCATATTCATGTATCCATACATTATTCATGTATCTATACCATATTCATTTATCCATACCATATTCATGTATTCATATCTTATTCATATATCTATACCATATTAATGTATCCATACCATATTTATGTATCCCCATATCATATTCATGCATCTATACCATATTCATGTATCCATACCATATTCATGTATCCCCATATCATATTCATGTATCTATACCATATTCATGTATCCATACCATATTGATGTATCTATACCATATTCATGTATCTATACCATATTCATGTATCCCCATATCATATTCATGTATCCCCATATCATATTTATGTATCCATACCATATTTATGTATCTATACCATATTCATGTATATTCATGTATCTATACCATATTCATGTATCTATACCATATTCATGTATCCCCCTATCATATTCATGTATCCATACCATATTCATGTATCTATACCATATTCATGTATCTGTACCATATTCATGTATCCATACCATATTCATGTATCCATACCTTATTCATATATCTATACCATATTCATGTATCTAGACCATATTCATGTATCCATACCATTTTCATGTATCTATACAGTATTCATGTATCTATACCTTATTCATATATCCATACCATATTCATGTATCCATACCTTATTCATGTATCTATACCATATTCATGTATCCCATATCATTTTCATGTATCTATACCCTATTCATGTATCTATACCATATTCATGTATCCATACCATATTCATGTTTCCATACCATATTCATGTATCTATACCATATTCATGTTTCCATACCATATTCATGTATCTATACCATATTCATGTTTCCATAGCATATTCATGTATCCATACCATATTCATGTTTCCATACCATATTCATGTTTCTATACCATGTTTCCATACCATATTCATGTATTTATACCATATTCATGTTTCCATACCATATTCATGTTTATATACAATATTCATGTTTCCATACCATATTCATGTATCCATACCATATTCATGTATCTATACAATATTGATGTTTCCATACCGTATACATGTGTCCATACCATATTCATGTATCCATACCATTATTTACATTATTTAAGATGTCTGTGATTGTCAACCCCTTTAAGTTGTTGTGCATACTTTTCCATGTCCTTATATTGTGTGTTGTTTTGTATGCTGTGTGTTGTTTTGTATATTGTATGTTGTTTTGTATATTGTGTGTTGTTTTGTATATTGTGGTTTTGTATATTGTGTGTTGTTTTGTATATTGTGGTTTTGTATATTGTAGTTTGGAAAATTTTGTGTGTTGTTTTGTATATTGTGTGTTGTTTTGTATATTGTGTGTTGTTTTGTATATTGTGGTTTTGTATATTGTGTGTTGTTTTGTATGTTGTGGTTCTGTATATTGTGTGTTGTTTTGTATGCGTAATTTTGATTGACTATGTGAATGCTACATTTCCTGTTCGACATTTATGCCTACTTTTAAGAAGCAATTCCAGTTTAAGTGAAGTACGTTGCCTTGATATTATTAAGCGGATATATGTACAGATTTGAATCCGTTCACCTAGAACACCAACCTCGACACAGCGCCTCGCCTAACAGCAGCCGCCTTAGCCCACTCGGCCAGCTAGTCTAAAAACATTAATTTCGAAAATCGGATGATATTAAGGTCTTACTCTTGAACGCGTCGGATATCTTCGGGTTTGTCCGTCAAATAACAACAACCATATCGTATAGTGATACAATAGATGATTCACATTACGTGTTACAATCTCAGGTACCTATACAAACATAAATCATAGAAAGACGACAGATCATATTATATTATTTGAGAGAATTAAATTCATAGTAACAAACTTTCTTTAATGTAGAATCTATAAGATAAACGCAGAATCATTACATATTATAAGTGGAAACAATTGTGTACAAACCACTTACCAAGGATTCGAACCAGCAGCCCTAGGACACAAACCTCTACACAGCGCCTCGCCCAATAGCAGACGCCTTAGCCTAATCGGCCACCTAGTCAGCTTAAAAAAAATATTTCGGAAACCGGGTGATGATATATACATATTACAAATTGATTGTATAATTCCCAATTCCTATGGGCTAAAATTATGCCTAGTTCCTCATGGTAGTTGTTAATATCAATATCAAATATCCCCATGTTGGTAAGAGGTTCTGTTTAATTCCCTACCCCATTTCTGTCTAATCTCCGGGGTATGGCTGCCGCCTCCAGTAAGGGAAACACATGGGTAGGTACATTACCGTATACTGTATTCAGTATTTTTAATCCACTGTTTTCTGATATATCAGCAAACCATATGTGAACCCCACCCCCCCCCCCCCCCCCAACCCCCCACCCCCCCCACCCCAACCACACACACACAGAGCAAATATTATATCTTTAGCCGTCTTTGGTAACTGATATAATTATAGCCCGTATAATATTCTTTAGCCGTCTTTGGTAACTGATATAATTATAGCCCGTATAATATTCAATAACAAAATCTAGCCCGTAATATCATTTGAGTATGTCGACTGTTGCCGTAAATTAAATATCTGCTGCGTCACAGTCAGCGAAATTTAACTCTGCCCTCTTTGTTCATTTTAGGTAAGTGTACTGACCCAGACATTTGCGGGAGTCTATTTGTATTTTGTATGACAATAGCTCAACTTCTATATCGAATACTGTGCTTTCAAACCTTGATTTAACACCCGATATTGTAGATCATATTCTTCCCGGTATTATGCTAATACGTTTTATAACTAATGAGCGACATGTTGTAAAAAATCAGAACGAATAATTACCTCATTTTTCTTTCCTTATTTTCATAAAATATGAAGGTGCTACGTGCAAATGCCTCTAACCTCTGCGGGTTCAAATCCCACTGACAACTCGACTTGTCAAGTGCAAAAGTGTCGATTATTACGGATGGCGAGAGGTATACAGTACTGATTCTACCCATGAAAAATGTGTGTTCTGCATCTTCGCCCCGGTGGTCCAAAGTTTGTATATAGAATTTGCATGTTTTGCGTAGAAATATATGGAGAAACACTTGAAAACCTTCTTCTCTGAACCATACGGCACAGAGCTCTCATATATTACGTGTAATATCAGCTAATTCGACTATAGTGTATAGCATGTGCTGACAATAACGCAAAATACCATTCAACCAACCACATGTAAAAGACTTTGAATTCAATGTTGTTTTAATAACGACTCATCAACACAATGTAGGTTATTTAGAGACGCACACAAGACAAAACTTCGTATAACTTTGTGAACATTGAAGTGGTTGATATCGTTATTGGTTTATCAGTATGATTACATATACTATGATAATATGAGAAAGTTGATACGAATTGATTATCGTTGTATTGTAAATCTTATATCAGTTATCGCTTTTATCTATGAATATTATATATATGGATTATCGGTTTTATCGGTATAATTACATATACTATTAGAGTTATGAAGCAGTTATCGGTTTCATCGCGTATATAATATCGACAAATCGTGTTATCAGTGTATATTATATGGGATATGTTTTATATGTATACTATATCGGTTATCGGTTTTATCGCAGTTATAATATCGTCATCGCGTTATCGGTGTATCTTATATCAGTTATCTGCTTTATATGAAAAGTTTTATATGAGAATGATATGTGGCTTCTGTTATATAAGAACATATCAGAATCTTATTATTGAATACAATCATGTGTTCATTGTATATGGCAACAATAACTGTGTATTATTTAACTGGTCAGCTAAGTATTCCTAAATAAGTATCTGCACTCATTTACTTCTTCTTCTTCTTCTTCTTCTTCTTCTTCTTCTTCTTCTTCTTCTTCTTCTTCTTCTTCTTCTTCTTCTTCTTCTAGTTGAGTGTAGAATCTCAGAATGAGTATTTTCACACATTCATTTACATGTGCAGAATATATCGTACATTTTCTCTCGACCATCATGAATAAATGAAACATCTCGTAATAGGAAAACTGTGCTGTCTGGACCAATTGTCGCGATAAACGTGTCCGACGACAGCAATTTGAAAGAAGACACTGCTTGAATCACTTGACATGTTTTGAATAATATTAAAGTGCGACATTAGGTAAGATGAGAACTTTCCTTATTGTGTGGATGTCATTAAACAGTAACATACGCCTGATGTTTTATACTTGGGCCGAGGCATTATACGATTGCATACATTACATATGGTGGAAAAGTGGGGTATCTGCACCTGTGTATAAACACTTACTTATACAGTGGACCCAACCTTCGTGCAGGGATATTGTAGCCATTAATCACGTGACGATAGCTGAGGCCATGTGATTACAAAAAATGGCGATACACTAGGTAATGCTTGGTACAGCAAACTCTTGCCGTAACCAACAGGCAATTGACAATAATATCGATCATCACCTTCGAGAAGATGTTGAAAACATCCAACCTGGTTTTGGCTTGGGTGTAATCTCTTTATTAAATTTACGCACATCTTCTGTAATGTCCTCAACGGAATACATGTTTGTTTACAAGTAGTAACCGGTGTGCATGTTCGCTAAAATTGATTTTATTTTTATATAAATAAATTATTTTTGTACCCAGATACCGTTTTTCACACTATTTTCCTATATTAAAAAACAAACAAATTAAAATATTGGCCTAAAAAATACTAAACCAAAATACTAAACTTAGCTGAATGTGTGTGGTGGCAGTGATTACTGTAACAGAAAGTGTAAGTAACCACTGCGGGGAGTTTGCAGTGGACCCACCAACAATTTAAAGTTTTAACAGAAATGATAGGCTATGCAATAATGAAATTATTGTTAAATTAGATTTCAACGACGCCCCAGGAGCAGGGAGTGGCTTGCTAAATGAACATATCAAATTATATATCCCGAGACATTGGTTGTCAAATTATTCGGAATATCAAATAACACATTTATTCGCATTTACAAACCCAAATAATTATGCAGCTAGCGGTGTCCCTCGGGTGGATACATATTAGATTGAAGTTCAGCTACAACATGGCCAAATAAAAAGACGGTAAAAGTAATAGAACGTTTTAAAAGTTGACAGTGTTCTATATCAGTACATCAGTACTTGGTGATGATGTTATTTCAAGTGTGTGGGTTTTATGTGTTACTTTTAAAAACCAATTGATTAATTTTATTTAACTTTATCACGCGTGTTTTTACATCACCTGAGTCGAAGGCTCAATGTGATCTATTGGTGATCTATTGGGATCACTCTTCGTCCGTCGTCCGTCGTCGTTAACTTTTGCTTCAAACGACATCTCCTCAGAAACCGCTTGGCCAATTTTGACCAAACTTCACATGGATGATCCATAGATAAATGCTTCTTAGATTCTTAAAATTAGGTCAGCGCGACATCCAAGATGGTCACCATTACCATATATGGCCGAAACTTTAAAAAATCTTCTTCTCAAGAATCACTTGACAGATTTCGACAGTTTTACTTTAAAACGATCTCCTATACATTGACTATCAAGTTTGTTAAAATGAAGTTTCCGGGGTCAGAAATGACCTTGCCCTGGGGGTCCAAAGTTTGTATATTGAGATTTTGCATGTTTTTCATAGACTTATATAGGAAAAAACTTTAAATCTTCTTCTCTGAAACCACAAGGCACAGAGCTTTCACGTATTACATGTAGCATCAGCTTATGGTCCTCTACTAATTTTGTTCAAATGGTGACCTTGGGGTCTAATTTGGTCCCGCGCCGGGGGTCACAGTTTTACATAGACTTATATAGGAAAAAAAACTTAAAAATCTCCTCTCTGAAAGTACATGAGCCAGAGGTTTAATATTTTGCATTTACTATAAGATTATGGTCCTTTACCAAGTTTGTTTAAATGGTGACCCTGGGGACACGTTTGGCCCCGCCCCAGGGGTCACATGTTTTACATAGACTTGTATAGGAAAAAACTTTAAAAAATCTTCTTCTCTGAAACTGCTTGAGCCACATGTTAATATTTTGTATTTGCTAAAAGCTCAGGGTCCTCTACCAAGTTTGTTCAAATGGTGACCCTGGTGTCAAATTTGGCCCTGCCTCGGGGGTCACAGTTTTACATAGGAAAAAAAAAATCTTCCTCTCTGAAACTACAAGAGCCAGAGGTTTAATAGTTTGCATTTGCTATAGGCTTATGTTCCTCCATCAAATTTGTTCAAATGGTGACCCTGGTGTCAAATTTGGTCCCGTCCCGGGCGTCACAGTTTTACATAGATTTATATAGTAAAAAAAATCTTGTTCTCTGAAACTACAAGAGCCAGAGTGTAAATATTATGCATTTACTATGAGCTTATGGTCCTTTACCAAGTTTATTCAAATGGTGACCTAGGGGTCTGATTTGGCCCCAGGGGTCACATGTTTTACATAGACTAGATAGTATACATTGTATATATTGTAATACCGCACTCATACCTTAAACTGAAAGCTTTTTGCGTCAATGTGACGACGAATATTTTACAATCGGCTGTTTTAATGAGATTCCTTCATGTTGAAAGAATAATCTGAATAGCAGTCGGCGATTTGAATTATTCAGATAGTTGTTAAATATATTTAGGATTATAGCCTTGTTTTGATGTAAAATAATAGTCAGCAATGTCACGATTTTATCTAAACTAATATCAAGTACTTTACTACTAGACTATTCTGATATGCGGACAGTTTTATTTTACAACTAATTTTTAGATTAAAATGATTATCGGTTACTCTATTTAAAGGGACTGGAGGCAGTCTGGAAGAGGAATTGGTGCCAATTAAAACACAGGAAAAAACCTTTATAATGTGCTTCATTTTCATATGAAATGTGCACATGCCTTAACTAGGCTGCGTATCAAGATTTCTAAACGTATTTCTTTTACATCGATTGCGAAGCAAGTTCTTCCTACTTATGTCTTCTCATGAACAGACTCAATAAAACCGAGTCCGCCACTTTTTTCTCTTGTTTGTGTTTGTTGCTTCCAATGGATCACCTTTTCAGTTATATTAATCACCCTCGATGACTTCCTGAGTAGAACCAGTACTAAGCAATGTGGATTAATTATCTTGCTCAAGGATAAATAGCATGACCACGGCGATGGTCGAACCCACGACCTCTCGATCTGCAGTCCGATGCTCTACCACTGGACCACGCATTCTACTAACCATCCACTGACAATTCACTAACAATCTCGTTTTATTCGCAGTGCTGTTTAGTTTATGAATAGTCTTAAAATGATTTTCGTTCTTGTTTTGACTTTTTTCTTGATAACGTTGTTTTATTATTTACATATTTCTGTACAATGGGTCAACACGTTTGTATTTACCATAAATCGTCGAAGATGATCAAGACGAACAACACACCCTTTATTAAGTTCGGTTGAATTAAAATTTATGAAAATGTTTGGACTGGAAAATACGACGTCTCGATGTATTCTTTTTGTTTAATCATCAATATTAGCTGAGACGAAAATGACAGCCCTGATATTAGTTAATATTGGGTTAATATTGCTAACAGCTGGATCACAAAACAAGAACTTGTTATAGCCTACACGCATCATTTGAATTGATATAAGTAATTTATGCACCAACATACTAGCCGAGTCGCCGAGTTTTCCCGACCAAACTATTTCATTAACAATAATTGAATACATTACTTTATTGAAATTTGTTTGGTGCAAATGTACATTGAATATGCAACTGACACACAATATGATGGTTTGCTCGTATTTATATATTATATTATACCAACTAGTTATATTATACCCACTAGTCTTTCAGATCGCCTCCAGTCTCTTTAATTGGCAGTGGCCCATTCACGTCCTGACTGAATTTTGTTTTTGTTTGGTTGGGTAGACATTTTCCATATTAAACAACAGCGTAATTTCTGAATTTTGTTTCCAAGCAAAACACCTGATCAACTGATATATTTTTTTTTTAATTTGGAGAAATGAACGATTTCTTAAAATTGATATGACACACATGCTTACTATTGAATAATTCCCACACCGAAGCATGCCATATACATACATAACGTTATCAAGAAAAAAGTCAAAACAAGAGCGATAATCATGGTAGATCATATATCTAGTTGCTAACTATTCATAAACTAACAGCAGTGCGAAGAAACCGAACATCCACAATAACACACCTACATGTACTCGAAGCCGACCAAATAAAAAACGTAAAACCTTAAGGCTTACAGACAAGTTGAAAGCAATTACCATGTGACATTAATGAGACCGTCTGCGAGCCGGGGATTAATGCGGCTGGGTCAGATATTGGGTATTGATTTAAAAAGGCACTATTTTGTTGACATTTCTTTAAATTTATTTTTAAATTGTCAATTCTATCAGCTGACATAAATAGTGTCAAATATCGTTGTTTTTTGCCGTTTTCCCAACGTTATGATTACCGATTATAAAGTCGAATAATATGTAAGTGCTGCTCATTTATTCGATTTAATTAATATTAGTTGTATAGTAATGAATTCACGTACTCCAACCTAAGACCTTGTCAACCATAACCGTACATCTATCATCCGTATCGGTTTTAACATATATTTATTTAAAAGATATGTCCAAAATGTGTGTCATTATGAAAATGAGATTATCCTTATACCGTGCTAAAAATACTTGTTTTCGTAGAATACCATTTAAAATGACTTCATATTTTTTCTATGTTTTCTTTAAAAGTAAATTCGGTCATGGACATTTTAACGATACTCTACATGATAGTCTGGTTCTCGATTGGTCTCCGCATTTTTTAATAGTCGACAGAGACCTGGTGTTTTACCTGTCGGCTACCTGTACACATATTACAAATATCAAATATCTTCACCTAAATTAAGTTAAGTATTGTACGATCATAATAGATGCAACACGAGTCAGTACAATATCCGATCGCACCATTTCATTTGATAATACCTTCCTGTTGATGGTGCAAACACAATTTTAAAGGGACACAAGGCAGTCTTGAAGTTTATATTAAGTAAAAATAAGTACCTCGATATATTAATCTGTTACACCTCCATCGGTCACTATTGGACTTAATATATTGTCCTTGATTGTACAGTGGTAATTGTCTTGATCGTACAGTGATAATTGTCTTGATCGTATAGTGGTAATTGTCTTGATCATATAATGGTAATTGTCTTGATCTTATAGTGGTAATTGTCTTGATCGTACAGGGTAAATGTTTTGATCATATAATGGTAATTGTCTCGGTCGTATTGTGGTAATTGTCTTGATCGTATAGTGGTAATTGTTCGATTATCAGCTGACAGGTAAATGAATCAACACAGCACAAGTGCCTTTAATTTAAATGATGATTACATTGTCACATTATATAAGTGCCAATAAATGTCCAAACACAAACACACACCTCGCTCTCTTGTAAATGATGAGTACATTGTCACATTATATAAATGCCATTAAATATCCAAACACAAACACACACCTCGCTCTCTTGTTAATGATGGGTACATTGTCACATTATATAAGTGCCCTTAAATGTCCAAACAAAAACACACACCTCGCTCTCTTGTTAATGATGAGTACATTTTTACATTATATAAGTGCCAATAAATGTCCACACACAAACACATACCTCGCTCTCTTGTTAATGATGAGTACATTGTCACATTATATAACTGCCATTAAATGTCCAAACACAAACACACACCTCGCTCTCTTGTTAATGATGCGTACATTGTCACATTATATAAGTGCCATTAAATGTCCAAACACAAACACACACCTCGCTCTCTTGTTACTGATGATTACATTGTCATATTATATAAGTGCCATTAAATGTCCACACACAAATACACACCTCGCTCTCTTGTTAATGATGATTACATTGTCACATTATATAAGTGCCATTAAATGTCCAAACACAAACACACACCTCGCTCTCTTGTTAATGGTGATTACATTGTCATATTATATAAGTGCCATTAAATGTCCACACACAAACACACACCTCGCTCTCTTGTTAATGATGATTACATTGTCACATTATATAAGTGTCATTAAATGTCCACACACAAACACACACCTCGCTCTCTTGTTAATGATGATTACATTGTCACATTATATAAGTGCCATTAAATGTCCACACACAAACACACACCTCGCTCTCTTGTTAATGATGAATACATTGTCACATTTTATAAGTGCCATTAAATGTCCACACACAAACACACACCTCGCTCTCTTGTTAATGATGATTACATTGTCACATTATATAAGTGCCATTAAATGTCCACACAAACACACACTTCGCTCTCTTGTTAATGATGATTACATTGTGACATTATATAAGTGCCATTAAATGTCCACACACAAACACACACCTCGCTCTCTTGTTAATGATGATTACATTGTCACATTATATAAGTGCCATTAAATGTCCACACACAAACACACACCTCGCTCTCTTGTTAATGATGAGCACATTGTCACATTATATAAGTGCCATTAAATGTCCACACAAACACACACTTCGCTCTCTTGTTAATGACGATTACATTGTCACATTATATAAGTGCCATTAAATGTCCACACACAAACACACACCTCGCTCTCTTGGTAAGCCATTTATGTTTGTGGTGTCGCATGATCCCTTGTTTTGTCGTTTGTTTTTATATGCGCGTTTTTGGTTGACTGCGTTTTTGTAAAAAGTTCTTGTTCGACATTTTTATACCTACTATTTTGACATATAAACACAATTTGTTGTTGTAAAATACTGAAGTTGACCGAGTATTATATCAGGTGGTACATTACTGAAGTTGGTCGGGTATTATATCATGTGGTACAATACTGAATTTGGCCGGTATTGTGGTACAATACTGAAGTTGGCCGGGTATTGTGGTATAATACAGAAATTGGCTGGGTATTGCGGTACAATACTGAAGTTGGCCGGTTATTGTGGTACAAAACTGAAGTTGGCAGGGTAAGGAGGTTGTTACCTTTAACGGTGGAATTGATATCTTTAGCAGTGGTTGTTAGTGGACTTGTTACCTTTAGCGTTGTAACACAATACAATCTCGGACGAGTTCGACAATGAAAATAAATCAAAACTGGCATTGCAAAGTTATTGAGCTACCGTCTTCAGTGTTTAACCTACATTTCAATCCAATCAGATCGACTAGATTTTAAAATTGCGTAAATATTTATTTCATTAAAACTCACATTATGTCTTTATTTTATTAAGTGCAATCACTATTTTATTTAGCGTTCAACTGCGCTTGAGCGATTGTTCATTCCAATATCAATTAATGCCATCGTTCATTGAATTATTGAAAAGTAGTTTAAACACTAAGTAAGTTTGTGTTTATTAAGTGGATTTTTAACACAATAAAACCCCAACATCCTACGTTCCCTATATTAGGGTTTCTATTTTGTTAGAATTTCACTATATAAACATCACCTAATATATAATTATACCGTATTTCTCACTTCATTCTTGCTATATATGTCCCCAGAGGCATATTTTAACTTTAAAACAACAAGTTACAACTAAAACAACTCACACACAAAAACACGATTTTCTACATTATTCTTTTCTATAACTTTTCAGATTGTAATTGTGAAGTGGGGTGCCAGGTGGGGGTGCTCAACTAAAACAAACACAGATTGACAACGCAAACAAAAAAGACTAAACTTGTTTTTCACATGAATGTTACACCTTTATTAATTTTAGGCGGGTCGCCAGTGCCTTTTACGGAAAAGAAACGGCTCTAAACACTTGTTCAGTTATTGTCAACTGCCTCTATATGTCAGTGGACTGAGCTTCAGGGCTACAACTTTGCCACGTGTGGTGTCGCTCCCTGGTAGAGGCATTTCTGATGGTCCTTCATTCTTCATTTCATCTCCCTCTGAGGCTGCTGTCCCTTAATAAACTTAATAAAATGTGCTAACGGGACGTAACACCTCATCATGTCATATCATGCAATGATTTTCATTGGTTCAATATACGTTGTAACAAAACATTTCGAATAAAACATTGCAATGTTTTTAAATGGGGTACATCAGGTTTTTCGTTGTGTCTAGGGCTCCAACTTATAATTGTCAAGAAATTGTATGTTCAAACACGACTCTTTATTTACAATGCAACTCATTGTTCACAGTAATATGAAGAAGAAGATCTTATTCATAAATCAATAGGCCATAGGCCCGTGAGATACTACAAATGCATATATACATAGAACATATGACATAGCAATAAACATATTTACAGTTCTAAGTATTTACATCAACATTTTTCTGCTATAAACATAATATTATATTATTTGTATTCCTAATTAATAGAAATAACGGAGAAGGTGATACTGTTGTGATGTTACAACGTATTGCAAAACATTTCGAACAGAATTAATATAACAATCCCAAGGTGGTAGTGCCCCATAAATGCAGCAGGATTGGTGATTTGGTCTGTCCATACCTAACGCGCTCACTGCATCCGTACGGCACCGCCACCTGGGTAATTAACGGCTGTAAATAGTATTTATGTTAGCTATATTTGCAAACTAATGACACCATTCAAAATAAGTTTAATATAAAAACAACTGTAGTTATAACACTTTAAAGTTGGAAATGTAATTACATACATATTTACAATTATATACGACTTAAATAACATGCATATATGATAAATAAAACAAAGTTACATTAATTGGATGTCAAATATGGATTAAGAAGATTTTCATTATATGGTCAAATAATCTGTTTCATTACTTCAAAACATTTGAAGATATACATACTTAAATTTCTGATGACATTTTCATTTTCGCTACTAAATAGCTGTTTTAGCTTAAACATACTTGGTTTGTCCAGAAATACCTTTTTATGTGTATTTTACGTATTCCTTTAAATAAAGAACATTCTAAAATAAAATGATACTCATCTTCAAGCTTATTACACGTAATACATTTTCTTTTGTCACGGGGAATACTATGTGGTCTGTGCCATCTACCTGATTCAATTTTTAGACTATGCGATGAAACGATTAACCTAGTCATTGCAATTCTAAATTTTGGAATATTTACACATTCAAGAAAGAACTGGTAGTTAAAAGATACTATTTCTCTGAAAAATAACGCTCTGGGTGAATTGTCTACACGTTCACGCCAAAGCTGAAAATCATTATCATAAAGGCGTTGCTTAAAATTATAAAGGAAAGTTCCAACATTTCCTACACCCTGAGCGAGCCATACATAATGAAAACCCATGGAGGACAACAGCTTATGGACGAGAGTAACCCATGACACTTTATTTGGGTATTGTTCACTATCACGCATTAACATGTTATATACACATTTACAATACTTAGTATCATTCCTTTGTACAATTTTAAACCAATACTTGATTATTCTATAATATCTAATGCTTGTCATACTAAATCTACCCAGGACACCGTACACAAAATCATTTTGGGTAGAACGTTTAATTCGTAAAATACGTTTACAATATAATGTATGAATACGTTCAATATTCTGAGAATTATGAAAGCCCCAAACTTCACAAGAATAAGTTAATATAGGTAAAATAAGTTTGTCAAAAAGCTCCAATCTATGTTTAATCGAGATATCTGAAAATTTTATCAGAAGTTTGCTTAGTTTAAAATAGCCTTCTGTGCTTTACCAACTAAGGTAATTTGTGTTTCGCTAAAAGATCCACCTTGTGAAAAAACTATGCCAAGGTATGAAAACGTTTTGACTATTTCTAGATTCACACCATTAAAAACAAAATTTAAGTTTCTGGGTAACATTCCCGCTTTTCTAAAAATAATTACTTTGGTTTTATTAACATTAACTTTTAGTTTCCATCTCTGACAATAATCATATAATATATCAAGACCCTTTTGAAGACCTTCAGGTGTTTCAGAAAAAATAACTATATCATCAGCGTCAAACAAAATGAAATGTTTCGTCATATACATATCAATGCCATCAAATCCATTTAACATAAAATGTTCTTCTATATCATTTATAAACATAGCAAAAAGAAACGGGGACAAACATTCTCCTTGACGCACACCGATGTGCTATCCTAGGCTATGTAATTATAAAACTATGTTTACGTTCATTCACTGTGTGGGGAAATTCCGAACTGTGGCGAAATGTTTAAAACGCACATTATACCTGTACAACTAACTACGGTAACGATTACGGTAAGAATTACGATAAGGAATACCGACTAAAACAGAGGGGTTTTCTCAAAGGCAATACGCCTTGAATGCTCGACCAAGCGTTTGCGCATCACTATATATAGGCCAATGAAATTTATTATTGACACTGGGAAAAGTGAGTGGACTGCCACTACTACAAAAAATCGACCGTCATATATAGCCTAAAATGTGCTGAAAATAACGTACACCACAATTCAACCAAATAGCCAACCATCATTATTTTAGAATTTATTAAACTAGTTGGCATACATGATATGATGAGATGGTCTGCAGAGCAATATATCATTTTTACAATCGACCAGTTATTCGCCATGCTTCCTTTTCTAAGCCCCACCTAATAAAGTTGATATTCGTTTTATACCATCTTTGCAAACTGGTTTAATTAACTTAATATTTTTGGCATTTTCTTGATACTTTCCTTTGAAACAATATAGCGCTTAATCTCGAATATACTTCATTTTTCAAGTAGGTGGGACTATTTACGCTCGGTTGCGCACGCATAGAAAGTGGTTATTCCGTTTTAAGGAGGTGAACGAACTGTACGCACTGCATGCAGACACTGCGCTTGCATCCGGTGCGTCTTAACAGAAAATGGATATTCCACTGCATGAAAAGACATTGACAGTAGTTATTTCTCTTTTTATTTTTGTTATCATTAGAATTGTTGCTGATACTATTATAGCGACGGTAAAATAATGTAAATACAACAATTAATTCGCCTTTTCCCCCCGCTGTTTATTCGGTTTTGCCGGTATTAAATGGAAAAATCCACGAAGCGTATTTCTTTCGGCGTTTATGAGTTTTAAACGCCGGTAATCAATGGCAAATTTACCATAAAGCAATAACGCGATTCGTGGATTACGCCATTTTTTACCGACGTTTAATTGTTGTCATTATAAAACAACCTAAGGTTCATCTTATAACAATCACATTTTATTTCATAAATTGGCATTCGCATCGGTTTCACCCATCTACCAGTTTCTTTTTTGTAATCAAGAAACTACTGGTTTTGTACATACTATTCATCATCCTATATACACTGATATGGTTATTGTATCCATTTATTAAATGTAAACGTAAGTAAGCAAAGGATGTGTGCGTGCGTCTGTCTTGTGTGTATAGTCCATGAGTACATTAGGCATTTCTATGTGAGTGCGTGAGGGCGCGGGTGGTATAGGGCCCCCGGTATATTCATTATGAATTAAGTGTGATATTGTAATGAAGTATTAAGTAAGAATTATATTGGACTTCGCCACAGAACTCCTCAACTATTATTCTTACGGATTCGGGAAGTAAAGAGTACTGGTTCTGCCCAGGATAAAGTGGATGGGTCTGCATCCACAACTAAAATATCGACCCTTATATATACTCTAAAATGTGCTGACAATGACGTAGAACATTATTCAATTGACAACTGACAACCAACAATCAACCGTCAACTGTTCTTAATTCTAAACTAGCTCTTTAGACTCGGGTTGAGATGTTGGCTGTGTACATTAATTACAATGTTTAAAAACGTTGGTCTTTTTGTACAAGCATTCAAATACATTATGATATTGTGTTTAAATGCGAGGGCCAAATAGGCATCACCTTGACGGTGATTAGAGTGTATGTTTACACCTGTCATAAATCCAGAAATATCGTGTCAAGACGGGTGCAATATATCACCTCAATATATCTCGTGTCAAATTTAAGGTACTCATAGGATTGTAGTTTTGGATGAGGGAGGGTCCAAATAGGCAGCACCTTTGGAGATGGCGTATGTCCATAGGTGTAAGCGGATGTTTTTAGAACATCTGTCATAAATGATGAAATCTCGTGTCAAGATGTGTACAATACCTCGTGTACAACTGGGATGGAACTTTGAGGTGAGGAAGGGCCTAGCTCGGAATCACCCTAACGATGGTGTGAAGGATAGAAATGTTTTACAACACCTGTCATAAATCAAGTGAAAACGGTTGTTATTCTAATTTGATGAAGGTTGTGTAGAGTTAGTCGCATTTTAAATGTAAAATAAGGGATTACCTTCTAGCACACATCTTTTGGATGTTGGAATTTTTATTGTGATAATGTTGTGTGATTTTGATTTAAAGTGCACACATAACCAGGTTCAGAAGATATCACTGGGTGGATTATTATGTACTATGGCGTGGTATTCCAGTGTCGCAGCACTACATTTATATCTGTTACAAGTGGACAGTATGTATATACAACATTACACCGTAGAATCACACACGAACGCACACGCATACGCGTTATTTTATATTTCAAACCCTTCACTCTCTCTCTCTCTCTCTTATTTATTTGATGTCGAGTTATCTGATTTCTTCCCTATCTTTTACACGTTTGCGCATTATCTTATATATACCATAACAATGGGTAAATAATACCCTGTTTATGTTTAATTCATTAAAAAAAAAAAATTATGTTTACATTTTATCAACAATTTCTAGGCTTGCACACCCAATAGTATTTGCAATTATAATACATCGACAGTGAAAGCAGATAATTTACCCTTCTCACATAACGTGGAATCTTCACGCGACACCACCCATACAGCAGTAAATATGATCATATTCATTTTGTAAGCGGCAATCTGATTGGTCATTTCAAATGGAAAAAGTATAGGTGCACCGATACTTTTGTGCGTACGTCTAATTATGGGGGGTCAAAAAGAAAGTGTAGGTGCACCTGTAAAATTGTAGGTGCACCTATAAAAAGTGTAGGTGCACCTATAAAAAGTGTAGGTCCACCTATATATTTTATGGGTGCACCTATAATTTTATTGGTGCACCTACATTTTTACAGGTGCACCCATAAAACATATAGGTGCACCTACACTTTTTATAGGTGCACCTACACTTTTTTACAGGTGCACCTACATCAGTAGTTTTGACCCCGATCCTACACCATAGCGTCGGGTATACCTTGACGTGTTCGTTGGCGGACGGACTATAAACCTTAGAACTACACACACACACACACACATTATAATAACAGAAAAATAAGCATAACGTTACATACCGTTCTACTTTTAGGGAAAAACCATCCATCCAGGAGGGAAGGTGTATTAGAATTTAAATTAATTAAAATTCGTTTCCGCGTTTCAAATGCAAAACATTGAAATCGGAAAAAACATGATTGTTTGCCAATTTAAGATAATCAGCAGTGTAATTTAAGATAATCAGCAGTGTAATTTAAGAGTGTAATTTGTGTAATTTAAGATAATCAGCAGTGTAATTTAAGAGTGTAATTTAAGATAATCAGCAGTGTAATTTAAGATAATCAGAATGTAATGTTCCAAGTATTTACCAAAAATAAGGGTTCAAACTCATTACGTGGTCCCGCCTTAATTCCATTAAGAGATTGGAAAGCTTATTTTAGCAGGATTTTATAACAGATATTTCGACTTTAAAAACATATTTTACTGAACATTTTTTTTAAACCTGTTTAAAATTACCTATTAAATGTTTTAATTTTATAATATGCAAACATTTTAAGCCGAAATTAGGGTTTTGTTTTATACCCCAGTCAACCCCGTGTTCACTTCTTGGAGAGGGTGTTGGGTTGGTTATGCGGAAAGTTAATACTCGTACCACGTAATGTAATTCATGCTTAAAACAATAACGCATTGATTCATATGCTTCTAGTGACATATACGGCGGTTGCTATTCAGCAGCGTAGTTCAGTGGTAGAGCGCAGGCTGCGAAAGGTCCCGATTTCAAATCTCCGAATGAGCTAATTTCTTAGAGGGCCTCATGGAAGATTAGTAATTTTAATAACTGGACTACCTTCTTAAATAATAAAGTCTTCAATGCAATTCAATTCACTTATTATGCCATATGTCACATTTGCTACATGGCTTCACTTGTCGCAAGAAATAGCCGTGTTGCTTAGAATGCGGCGTTTGAAAGCTCCAAAATGGCGCTGACGCTTTTGGTCAGGTAAAATCGGTTCAATTATTACCAAAAGGAAATAAACATTTCTAACAGAACTAGGCGAAATCGAGAACATTAACATCAAAGAAAACAATTATTATTAGGTGTTCTGATTATACATATAACTTAAGGTAAATCTGATTATACATATTATTTAAGGTTAATCTGATTATACGTATTATTTAAGGTAAATCAAAGTATAACATATATTAATAAAAGCTTTAATGTTTGATTGTCATTCCATTCATTTATTTATTTAACCATCTTTATTATTGAGAGTTCTGAACAACTTGAATAAGGGTGAAAGAATTATAAAAATCGGATGATAAACAAAGAAAATATGATCATTTGAAGGTTCCGTTGAAACGGATATGGAAGCCGCCATTTTAGAGCTATGACATCACAGTTCTAAATGACCATATATGGAATATTTATAAATATGAACTTTTACTTATTTATGGGAAAAAATGATAGCAACTGTATGAAAATATGTATACTTAATGGCAATAATGCTTTATATGACCAGTAAAGTATTTTGCATTTATTTGCAGTGATTTTCTTTTCTTTAAATAATATTTATAAATATTATATATATAGTAATTTAGGACTGTGATGTCATAACTCTCAAAAAGGTGGCTTACATATCCGTTTTAGAACAACCTTCAAATGGTCATATATTTTTTTGTTTATCATTCGATTTTAATAATTCTTTCACATTTTCCGAACTCTCAATAACAGCGCTTGTTTGGCTGTGTCGCTACATTCCCTTTAAGATCCACCAAATCATTATGACTTTTCATTTTAAGATTATGAAATAAAAAAACAAAAAATCAGTAGCATGAAATGTAATTTTAATTATTTAAAATATTTCTTTACCTGTAAATTTCTATGACCGTAAATTATTAAATTTACATTGAAACGTTTATTAAATATTCTAGAAATGTTTGTTTTTAAGTCATAGTTTTATCAAACCTTATGTATGAAATAATTAAACAAGAAAAATATCAGTCAGGTTTGCATGTCTATTTAAATAATGTAGTTATAATCCAACTCCATAGCCGTTTCGGTTTTATTTAACTCCACAATCACATTACAATCTAACTTCATAACCACCGTTGGTGTAATCATTCTACAGAGAGATGTAGGTATAATCTAACTCCACAATCACATTACAATCTAACTTCATAATCACCGTTGGTGTAATCACACTACAGAGAGATGTAGGTCTAATCTAACTCATCAATCATGCTTGTACCGAGATGAAACCAACCGCCTTTATACACCTGAATTTCAATTGTTGGTTTGACAGTCTCTCGTCCATTCTTTGAGTACATCGCATATATAATTTGCTGTTCGACGTTCATCAGATTCTGCGATAAATAATAGTCTACTGCACGTCTGAAATCCTTTTCAAATTCTATTATTCGATCACGTCGTCCTAAGACAAATCCTGCTGCTAACCAATTCTTGTTTTGTTTAATAATATTCTCAGCTGACATGTTGAAATTGGGTTCATACACTTCAGTCATTCCAATAAAAGAATCGTTAAAGTTCTGTGGAACATTTAATCTAAATCTTTTGGACGATTTTCTGTTACGAAAATAGCCCATGTCGATCCACGCAAAGTATTTCGTGTTAAAAAAGTTCTCTTTCGCTGCTCGAGCTGTGACGTCAAACCTAGCTTGCACTGCGCATGGATAAGAAGCAATGACAGTGTTTGGGTGGTGTTTAGGGTATGATTTGTTGGCGTAAATTATTTTAATTTGTTTTTCATTTCTAAAAGCCCATGATGAATTTCTATCAATCAGAAAAATCTTTGTCAGATGCATTGATTCATTCCTTATGGTTAGCATCAGATTTTTAAAATCCATTGAATCAGTGTAAACCACAAGAGGATTCGCTATGTATCTGTATCTACTAGCCCAGTCTATGTAGTGGTGTGTTCCGCGTTTTGTATGAGGTGAACCTTTCCCAAACGTGCCCAAATCAAAATATGCTGTCACTAGTGTTAATTCATCTGTTGTGTTTGTACGGTAACCCGATTGTGTTGTGGCTGTGCTTGTACGGTAACCCACTTGTGTTGTGGCTGTGCTTGTACGGTAACCCACTTGCGTTGTCCTTGTACTGTACTCCTCTTGAGATAAATATGTGTGTATAATCTCGTTTGGAATATTCGAATCAACTGCAGTGACCGGTGAACGTGGTCCAGAACCAGTTGTCTCTGTTTTCTCATTGATTGCATTTTCGTTGCTAAAAATCTGAAAATATGAGCAGTATATTTATAAAACATAATTATCATCAATAATTAATGTACAATGTTTTTACTTCAGTCACACCGTTGCAAGATTATAATATATATATGATTATAATATACGAATTACATGATGATTACATTATATCCGAGTTACAGAAACACAAAACTACCGAAATATCTAGTTAAAATGAAAGTGGAAGGTGTTTTTATCACAACACACCTATACTGAAAGGAAAAAGAAACGCATAATGGTTATTTCCGCTATATCTAGTATGTTTAATATGATACTTCTAAGGCCTAAATTAAAATGTTGTTTGTTTGCCCTTTACCTACCGACCCGGATTTTAAGCCCCGACTCAAAATATTTTATTGCGTTTCCAAAAACAATATTTTTATTTGTTATTTTGTTATTTTCTTCGATGACGACAATTGAGTTATATTTCGGTAATTTCTGTATTTTGTTATCCTTTTTGGTTGATATTCTAACAGTCTATGTTATTCGGGTGCATTTAGAAACTCGCGCGCTGTGTCTATAGGATGATAAAACTTGTGTATGATCGTTTTAGTAGTTCAGTGATTCATGAAAACGGCTGATAAAAACAGCCAGAAAAAGTAGTCGAAAACTGCGATATTTTGCGTGTCTGTGACTATAGGAATATACATGCAAGAAAATATAGTTTTATCAAATAAAATAAAATATTTTACCTATCTACCTTTCCAGTGATTTTTTGCTGGGTAGGTAAAGGGAAAACAAACAATATTTTAATTTAGGCCTAATCGAATGGTACAGGGCGACATTAGGCCTGTCCTTTTAGAAAGGTTTAAACAGCACTAAATACACCAATAGTTAAGTAATACAACCGATTTACATGTTGCTTACCCATGTTACCTATGATGTCAAAATGTGCATATTGTTTCGGCGTCAAAATCGACCCAGTATTACCGGAGTTATGTCCCCTTTTTCATCAAATTTTACGTGAAAATATATTGCGTCTCCTCCCACACTCTTTAACCGATTCCTTCGAAACTTTACATGATGCTTACCTATGATGTCAAGATGTGCATACCGTTTCGATTTCAAAATCAACTCAGCATTACCGGAGTTGAGGCCCCTTTTTCATCAAACTTTACGTGAAAATATCTTATGTGTCTATCTCCTCCCACACTTTTCAACCGATTCCTTCGAAACTTTACATGACGCTTACCTATGATGTCAAGATTTACATTTCATTTCAGCGTCAAAATCGACCAAGTATTAACAGAGTTATGCCCACTTTTTCATCAAACTTTTACGTTTTACACTGTTTTCAGTGGGGGCATCAATGGCTTATCGAGAAACAAAAGCTGTAAAAAAAACACGATAGTACAGTGTACATTCATTTAGTCAATTCAAATGACGACATCATTTTATTTCGATAAGACGAATGATGACGGTGGTAGTATTCTGTCTTCTAATTGTTTTATGGCCATCTGATATAAATTTTATACATAATACTTAAAAAAAAACACGTTAATTTAGTATAATCATTTTTATTTCAGATCTGCTTCAAAGGCATGGTTTTCCAAAGTGATACGGTCTCAATAACATGCTGGATGCCTAGAATCTAAGATCATCACATCGCACCAAGGAACATTGTCATAATAACCTTAAAAGTGAACTGTAGAACTATTTATGACACATGCCACTTTTAATTGATGGTGCATTTAGGAAATTGATCAGAAAATATAATTATGTTTCTGGGATAACTTGTAGCTTGTTTCTGCAAATAATCAGGGTTTGTTATCTCTTGACATTTGAAACATTTTGGTCGAAGTTTGAATTCAATACTGACAAAAGCTTGTATCCAACATGGACAATAGCTTGTATCCAACAAGGACAATAGCTTAGCTTGTATACAACACGGACAATAGCTTGTATTCAACACATAACTTTATTGATGGAACAAATAAAGAACATAAATATATTCTGCAATTCTTGTCTGCTGTATAACTCTGAACCAGATGTGATTATCCCATCATTCTTTTGAACTACTGAAAGGAATTTGATAAAAAAAAAAGTTCAGCCAGCAGAGATTATGGGATGGTGAGTTGTCCGTCAATCCTCTGTCGTCTTTTAACTTTTGCCTTTTGAACATGATAGGACCTTCAATATTAGTCTGATTTTTACCAAACTTTGCCAGGGTCTTTAAAATATCAATGAAAGCTCGAACACGTTCAAAAACAGCGGAGCCAGATTGGATTAGTAACACCAGAGTTATGGCCCTTGTTTTGCTGAAAAATGACATATTTTGCCTTGTGAATACTAGTAGTTTCATTTTGTATTTGATCTTTACCAAATTGTGTCAGATTGTTGATATTAATGAAAGTTCGACAACCAGCTATATCAGACCAGGAACACCAGAGTTCTGGCCACTTGAATTATTGAAAAATGTCATATTCAATTGTGAACACTAGTTAAACTTGAGTTTCAACTTTCAACAACATGACATGTTATGAACAACTACCAGCACTTATTTTAAGGGTCATAATTCTGGGCGGGTAAAGGGCTGTTTTTGCATAAAGGTCAAGATCACTCTAATGTTCGGGAGCATCCATTAGAACAGCGGTCTGTTAATGGATCTCGATCATAAAGCGATTCAAAAAGTTGTGATCCTAATGCGATCCATTAGAATGTATATAGTGTTACATAATAGCGATCCTAATGCGATCCATTAGAATGTACATAGTTTTACATAATAGCGATCCTAATGCGATCCATTAGAATGCATATAGTGTTACATAATAGCGATCCTAATGCGATCCATTAGAATGTACATAGTTTTACATAATAGCGATCCTAATGCGATCCATTAGAATGTGTAATAGTGTTGCATAATACTAATAGCGATTCTAAAGCGATCCATTCTGAAAATTATTGGACTGATACTCCATTAATTAGGTGTGCGATTCTAGAGCGATCCATTCTAATGTGTATTAGATCGTGATCCACTAGTGGTTTTATAGTGTTACGTAATACAAAGACATCCATTTTGTAAATACTGGATCGCTTTTGGATCATGATCCATACACGATCCATTAAAAGTTGTATAAAGAGTAAGATCCATTTAAAACCACTAATGGATCGTGATCATAAAGCGATCCAAGTGCGATTTTGATGCTGTTCGTGTTTTTAACAGATTTTGTCAGGAATATTTAATAGCGATCCATTAGCTCATTTGCATGTGAAATTGGACCGCTTCTAAATCGCTTTAAAATCATGATCTTGAAGCGATCCATTAACACGGTTTGTTAGGCTTTTTTTTTTGTTTGGGCTCCATTAAAGATTGCTTATCGCCAGAATGCCCGTTTGGCTCAAGCAGGGCTTTAAATGTTGCAGTCTCTTAACATTAAACACAATACTGAAATGGCTTGACTTTTTCAAGCGAAACTTCAACATTTATGAATTTCGTGTAACAAATTATACTTTGATTAAAAGATCTACTACATGACAGAGTTGTCCTTTCTATAATTAGTGGTAGCCCCTTTTCGTACAAAACGCGTTGAGATATAGCTGGCATATTACGTGGAATTAGGTGTATATAATAGTGTAGTATAGGCAATTTTGTGATTATGCGTTTCTTTTTTTTCCAGTATATTAAGTAAGTTCGTAAATATGCGAGTGAATACTTATATTTGTAAGCATGTAGGTATGTAGATAGGACGGTATGTAGGCAGAAGTAGGTAGGCAGGCAGGCAGGTAGGTAGAAGGGAAGTAGAGAGAGAGAGAAACGGAAAGGTAAAGTAGGTTTTCATTTGGTAATTAAGTAAAAGTTGTTATTTATATTCTTCACCCATGCCCTATAAAGCCCACAAACACAAAACATATTAAAGAAATAGTATCAATGGACACATGTACTGTATATTTGATAGGGGGAAAAACCTTAAATATTAAAATTCCCGATGTAGCACTAATGAATATTACTCATTCTATGTTTTATTATATACTTTCCAGTGAATTCTTGGATTTTATGATTAAAATAAAACCTCATATTTCCGATGTTTATATTTTACATGTGAGCGTTATCAACTTTTATTTTCACTCTTGTTTTTGACTGTCGGAATTAACGACTATTGGTCAGCCATCTTTGATCCAAAAAATCGAAAATTGATGAGATATGGTTAAGTGAATTTTTCAACGAGGTACGCATTTTAGGCACGAGCAATGTCAACCATATAGTACATGACAGTAATTCAACTCTATTGATGTGAACATAATATTAGAAAGAATACTTATATGGCAGAAATCGTGCGCTTTATATTTGAAAAGTTTGGTACGGTTTTACTCAAAGTTGTTTTGTTTTTTATGTGAAATAAACTGGTCCATAAAATAGGCCATTTATCCAGCGAGTGCAGACGAGACATCATTTCTGAATAAAATAAGCCATGTTATCACGTCATCCAAATTTCAAAGTAAATCATTGTTAAAAATGAAGATTTTCTTTTTACGCCATGTGTCTTCAACACACACACTTGATACATATAAAAAGCATGCACGTGAATTGAAACATGCGGTATGGTGAAACATTCGGATAAACAGGTCATTTGATGTATTCATATGTTATTATTTAGTTTGTGCTGTTTTTATTCGAATATAATAATAAATTACTCTTGATTTGCCATGTTTCTATACACAACAGTCATTCTAGTCATACTATAGTCAATGACATTTGACCTCTAAATGTGACCTTGATCTGCACCTGTGTCAGCCGAAATACGCGTTCTGTACATCGTATCAATAAGGTCAACATCCATGCCAAGTTATTTCGAAATCCCTCAAGCAGTTCAAGATATATTTACGGAGCGGACACGAAATATAGTCACACTATATTCATATAACCTTTGACCTCTAAGTGTGACATTGACCCTGAAGCTGGCGACTATTTGACTAGGATCGGTGGTAGGAACCTTAGTGGCACACACTGTCACATGATGAATTTCTTGCATGAAATTGTTGTAACAAAATGATTCGCGTTTTCTTAAACGACATACAAAGTGATATTTAATACGGTAAAAACTTGTTGTAACATTTAGCGAAAGTGGTTGTAACTTTTAGCGGAACCTAAACTTGTGTTACATATGGCACATGTTTGTAACTTTTACCGAAAACTGATTTTGTAACATTTAGCGGAAAATTATTACATTTGCCGAAATTTTGTTACAAATGGCGTTCGTAATTTCGTTGTTGTTACATTTGCCGGTTTGTTACAGTTAAGGTTACTACATACGCGACCGGTTTATTCTAGCGGTCAAACTGGTTTTGTGTCGAAACGTACAGGAAAGCGCTAAGCGCGTTATCGGTCGGAAGACCCGTTTTATCGATAGTGTTACATTATGGTTGCTACAGACGTCTACCTAAATTCTGGAAGAAGTTCGTACCCTAAATGTGTTTTCTCTTGTTGCTCTGGCTTCTTCCAAGTCATTGAGTAATTACTTTGTGGCTTTCTAGGCTTTTGTTATTTATATATACATGATCATCTGTGTGTTGTATTTACATTGTCTATAAACATTGCATAGTTTGTTCGAAAATGATGAATTTCTTTATTTACACTGTCCCGTTTTATAGGGATGACAATATGGTAACAGTAAGGTTTGGTGCACCGTACGTTGAACCGGGTTTAAACCCCAAGAGGACCTTTTGCCACCGACAGATCCAAGGCTTTATCCCTATTGTCCATCCTTTTGTGTTTGTGGTGTCGCATACTTTGCTTTTTCCTTGTGTTGTTTGTTTTAATACGTGTTTTGATTGACTGTGTCTGCTTTTTCCGTGTAACTGTTGTTTGGTTCAATACGTGTTTTGCTTGACTGTGTTTGCTTTTTCCTTGTAACTGTTGTTAGTTTCAATGCGTGTTTTGATTGACTGTGTTTGCTTTATCCTTGTAACTGTTGTTTGTTTCAATGCGTGTTTTGATTGACTGTGTTTGCTTTTTCCTTGTAACTGTTGTTTGGTTCAATACGTGTTTTGCATGACTGTGTTTGCTTTTTCCTTGTAACTGTTGTTAGTTTCAATGCGTGTTTTGATTGACTGTGTTTGCTTTTTCATTGTAACTGTTGTTTGTTTCAATGCGTGTTTTGATTGACTGTGTTTGCTTTTTCATTGTAACTGTTGTATATTTCAATGCGTGTTTTGATTGACTGTGTTTGCTTTTTCCTTGTAACTGTTGTATATTTGAATGCGTTTTTTGATTGACTGTGTTTGCTTTTTACTTGTAATTGTTGTTTGGTTCAATACGTATTTTGATTGACGATGTTTGCTCTTTCCTTTTAACTGTTGAAATTTCAATTAGTGTTTTGATTGACTGTGTTTGCTTTTTCCTTGTAACTGTTGTATATTTCAATGCGTGTTTTGACTGACTGTGTTTGCTTTTTCCTTGTAATTGTTGTTTGGTTCAATACGTGTTTAAATTGACTGTGTTTGCTTTTTCCTTGTAAATGTTGTATTTTTCAATGCGTGTTTTGATTGACTGTGTTTGCTTTTTCCTTGTAACTGTTGTATATTTCAATGCGTGTTTTGATTGACTGTGTTTGCTTTTTTCTTGTAACTGTTGTTTGGTTCAATACTTGTTTTGATTGGCTGTGTTTGTTTTTTCCTTGTAACTATTGTATATTTCAATGCGTGTTTTGATTGACTGGGTTTGCTTTTTCCTTGTAACTGTTGTGTGTGATTGACTGTGTTACCTCTTTCCTTGTAACTGTTGTGTGTTTCAATGCGTGCTTTGATTGACTGTGATTGCTTTTTCCTTGTAACTGTTGTGTGTGATTGACTGTGTTTGCTTGTTCCTTGTAACTGTTGTGTGTGTTGCAATGCGTGCTTTGATTGACTGTGTATGCTTTTTCCTTGTAACTGTTGTGTGTGATTGACCGTGTATGCTTTTTCCTTGTAACTGTTGTGTGTGTTTCAATGCGTGCTTTGATTGACTGTGTTTGCTTTTTCCTTGTAACTGTTGTGTGTGATTGACTGTGTTTGCTTTT
The DNA here is from genome assembly GCA_037043455.1 of Cyrtodaria siliqua. Lineage (NCBI taxonomy): Eukaryota > Metazoa > Mollusca > Bivalvia > Adapedonta > Hiatellidae > Cyrtodaria > Cyrtodaria siliqua. The sequence goes on from JAWPHD010008178.1 coordinate 107,069, forward strand.
TCCTTGTATCTGTTGTGTGTGTTTCAATGCGTGTTTTGATTGACTGGGTTTGCTTTTTCCTTGTAACTGTTGTGTGTGATTGACTGTGTTTGCTTTTTTCTTGTAACTGTTGTGTGTGTTTCAATGCGTGCTTTGATTGACTGGGTTTGCTTTTTCCTTTTAACTGTTGTGTGTGATTGACTGTGTTTGCTTTTTCCTTGTAACTGTTGTGTGTTTCAATGCGTGCTTTGATTGACTGTGTTTGCTTTTTCCTTGTAACTGTTGTGTGTGATTGACTGTGTTTGCTTTTTCCTTGTAACTGTTGTGTGTGTTTCAATGCGTGCTTTGATTGACTTGGTTTGCTTTTTCCTTGTAACTGTTGTGTGTGATTGACTGTGTTTGCTTTTTCCTTGTAACTGTTGTGTGTGTTTCAATGCGTGCTTTGATTGACTGGGTTTGCTTTTTCCTTGTAACTGTTGTGTGTGATTGACTGTGTTTGCTTTTTCCTTGTAACTGTTGTGTGTTTCAATGCGTACCTTGATTGACTGTGTTTGCTTTTTCCTTGTAACTGTTGTGTGTGATTGACTGTGTTTGCTTTTTCCTTGTAACTGTTGTGTGTGTTTCAATGCGTGCTTTGATTGACCTGGTTTGCTTTTTCCTTGTATCTGTTGTGTGTGATTGACTGTGTTTGCTTTTACCTTCTAACTGTTGTGTGCGTTTCAATGCGTGCTTTGATTGACTGGGTTTGCTTTTTCCTTGTAACTGTTGTGTTTGATTGACTGTGTTTGCTTTTTCCTTGTAACTGTTGTTAGTTTCAATGCGTGTTTTGATTGACTGGGTTTGCTTTTTCCTTGTAACTGTTGTGTGTGATTGACTGTGTTTGCTTTTTCCTTCTAACTGTTGTGTGTGTTTCAATGCGTGCTTTGATTGACTGGGTTTGCTTTTCCCTTGTAACTGTTGTGTGTGATTGACTGTGTTTCCTTTTTTCTTGTAACTGTTGTGTGTTTCAATGCGTGCTTTGATTGACTGGGTTTGCTTTTTCCTTGTAACTGTTGTGTGTGATTGACTGTGTTTGCTTTTTCCTTGTAACTGTTGTGTGTTTCAATGCGTGCTTTGATTAACTGGGTTTGCTTTTTCCTTGTAACTGTTGTGTGTGATTGACTGTGTTTGCTTTTTCCTTGTAACTGTTGTGTGTTTCAATGCGTGCTTTGATTGACTGTTTTAGTGAATGCTACATGTCCTGTTCGACTTGGATCCTTACTTTTATTTTAAGTTTCATTATTTACATGGTATGAAAGTAGTGACTAAACTTCTTTCCATCGGTACACTTGACGTAACGCGATAATTTTATATTTAGAAAGAAATACACTATATTCGTATTTTAAGGATAAAATAGAACCGTTTACGGGGATTATGAACAAAATGATTTAACCCCAACCCCAACCCGCACTCCCTCCCTTCCCACGCACCCCTTTTTTGGATTCGTGAAATCGTTGTTTAATAAATTGAACTCTAAAAACGTAATATAAAACAGGATGTAATCATCGTAGACGATGTTCCATTGTTTACGCGTTTGTTAAAAACATAACAGAGAATGGAAATAACACATTAATATTAACGTATGGTAGTTTCGCGTGTCAAAACCTGCCGCGTGAACTACATCCATACGCATCGGAGAACACTGCGCGCGAGTTAATTTCATTTTATTGGTGTACTTCCGCGTTTAAATTACTTCTCGTTATCACAATTTCCGTCTTTATCGCTACATGAAAGTTGTCTGTGTCCAAATATGTAATAACGGTTATGAAGATCAATACATGCTATATCAAGATGGTATCTCAATCGACTGAAATACATCATCGCTATTGTTTATTCAGCTGACGAAAGCAGCTGATCCTTATATGGGTTTTGTATTTGTCTATGGTTAAAGACAGACTGTGAATCATGTAGTTGGCGATAAGCATGCTTTACAACTTGAATTCCTAGAGAACTCGTCTAAAACACTTGAATGGTATAAAGACATATTTTGGAACGTTCACGGGTTACCGTTTCGCCTGTCGATTTGACATTGTTGTAGATCATTCTACTCAGTGTAGAATGCGGCAATGCTTCCGTGATCTTTATGGGTTTGGGATGTTTACGGAGCAGCATCAAATCGTAAGTGCAACTGAATGAAATAGCAAGTATTGTAATGGAATAAGTGCAACTCTTTAAAAGTATTTTCATGGCTGAAGATCAATGAAATTTATTGTATCGATGAATAGATAACGACAAAGTTTAGCTTTATATCGGTTTTATTTATAATGCCAAAAAGAAGCGAAAAAGAAGCAAATCAGCTTGTCCACACTCTCACCGCGGCTTAAAATGATTTTTAATGATTTTTTATCAATTTGCATTTGAACGATTATATCAAAAAATTAAATTCTGATGAATGCTGTCAAGTCGAAATGTTAAAAAGTCTGTGTTGTTATATCGCCAGTCCATGCCTTCAAACATCCATAAATGAAACATGCGTTACTGACGCCAGTCGAGTTTGTTTTGTTTTCATCGTGCATTAGTCGTGTTTCATGTTCAATATGGACGCAAATATTTGCTGTGCTGGTATGCTCGCTATAGAAAGTCTTAAATAAATACTTTAGTGTTTAGATCCATATAACCTTTTCATTTGTTGGTGCGCCTTAAAACCCCAATTCAAAAGATCCCTCTGGTCTAAGTTGTCAGATACTTGATTTGAAAAGTGACGTCAAATGTCTGTGAAACATACGTTACGCTACCTCGGTGGATACTGAACATACTACTACCTCTGAGTGTGACCTTGACCTTGAATCGGGCCGGCAGAAATACGCGCTCTGCACATTGTCTCAATAAGGTCAACATTCTTGCCAAATAATTTCAAATTCTCTCAAGCGGTTTAAGAGATACAGAGCGGACACATACTCTAGTCATACTATAGTCAATGACATTTGACCTCTAAATGTGACCTTGATCTGCACCTGGGTCAGCCGAAATACGCGCTCTGTACATCGTATCAATAAGGTCAACATCCATGTCAAGTTATTTCGAAAGCGGTTCAAGAGATACGGAGCGGACACGAAATATTCATATAACCTTTGACCTCTAAGTGTGACATTGACCCTGAAGCTGGCGACTATTTGACTAGGATCGGTGGTAGGAACCTTAGTTGCACACACTGTCACATGATGAATTTCTTGCATGAAATTGTTGTAACAAAATGATTCGCGTTTTCTTAAAAGACATACAAAGAAGAATATCCAGGTGATATTTAATACGGTAAAAAAGTGTTGTAACATTTAGCGAAAGTGGTTGTAACTTTTAGCGGAACCTAAACTTGTGTTACATATGGCACATGTTTGTAACTTTTAGCGAAAACTGATTTTGTAACATTTAGCGTTTGCCGAAATTTTGTTACAAATGGCGTTCGTAATTTCGTTGTTGTTATATTTGCCGGTTTGTTACATTTAGGGTTGCTACATGCGCGACCGGTTTATTCTAGCGGTCAAACTGGTTTTGTGTCGAAACGTACAAGTAAGCGCTAAGCACGTTATCGATTAGAATCCCCGTTTTATCGGAAGACCCGTTTATCGATAGACACTGAGATCTCGTGCTTTCTATGCGGTAGTCCACGAAATTTCATCAATATGGCTTATCCTTTTTATGGATAAATCCTTGCATAGTGTAAACCTAGCTAAACATCACTTTTATTACTTTCAGTTGATCATTTATTGCGCCAGAGCGGATATCGGGGTAATAAAAGTGTCCGCTTTTTCTCACCTCCTCGACAAATGTGTTTACAAGAACGGCGTGTTCTACCCGCAAATGTCCAATCAAGCATGATTAATTACAGGACAATTATTATATTTAAAAATTTAACATGACGAAATCTTTATTTTACCGACAAAACATATATTTAGAGAGAGAGTTAGTAAAATCTGCTATTAAAGGATTTATATGTACATGTATATAAATCCAGATTTTTCTTACACGTATAGCTTTGATGTCTAACAAATAATAAATCTAACATTTGAAATAATATACAAACAGTTACTGTCAACTGTTAACCTAGACATAGAATGGTCAACAAGACCTGCTGGAACTTTGCCGTGATGGTGTGACAATATATTAATTGAGACGGCAACCTCATTGGGAGATGAGATGATTTATACAATAACCATCGAGCTCGAGTGAACTGCATGTGATAAATAAGACTATAAGGTATTTAATTATATCTCAAGTACTTATCCTAAAGTGTATGGACGGATAGAAAGCAAATCAGACGATGCCATATATCATATTTTAAAAAAAAAGACAAAAAAAGGGGAAAAGGGATGTGTATCAATTTGTAAGTAACGCTCTAGTAATTAAAGGCACTGTTTGTTTCCACAGGATATCATGTAAGTACCTACACAGAGAGTTGTTGTCAGCGATGAAAACGTCCGCTATACTATTCCAGCTTGACCGATCACATGAATTCATTCCACACAAGCCCACCCCAACTCTCGAACAAAAAATATATTTTCAGCCTCGAATGTTTTATCAACGGACCTCATTCCACAGGATATAATTTCATTCGTCCATCCCAACACGATGTATTTGCACCTAAGGAAAACTTTGTCATTGCCCCCACACCGGAAGTAATTGCTTACCATACCCCCACCCACTCCTATCGACCTTTAACATTTTGCAACAGAAACATAAACTTATATACTTACTTAATAGCAGATTGGGGGCAGTGGGGGTCCGCCACCCCCCACCCAATGTTCAGAGTGCGGGGTGAGTATGCTTTGGACCCCGTCCCCACCCACCCACCCAATAATTTGAGGGAAAATATGGCTAGCTTTCCGAAAAGTGCGCCCCCCACCACGCCCCCATATTTGAAACATAGCTTTTTGTGCCTTTTTTGGCTTGCCAAATTGTTTTTAATTTGCACCCCCACCCCGACCAACCCCCCCACAAACCCCTCCCCCACCCCCTTCCAACCCCCCACACCCCCACAACACACACTCCCTCCCTAATAATTGAAACGTTCCTAGGCCTATGTATGGTAGCTAATAGGGCTCGATTTTAGATATAGTAAGTTCTAAAAGTAAACTGAAACGGTCATTGATTTCGGACAAACAGTTCATTACTTACACGGTATATATACAAAACTATATATTTATTATGTCGGACATCGTATCAAAACGATATGTACAAGTTAGAGAAAGTCCAAAGAACTGCAGCTAGATGGTCGTGTAGACGATGGCGCAATTCAAGTCACGTTGGAGAAATGCTTACTGAATTATAATGGTCTACGGATCTTTTACAAACTTTACCAGATTGTTGATACCAATGAAAGCTTGGAACAGTTTGAAAACCAGCCAAATCGGATTAGTAACACCGGAGTTGCAGCTCTTGATTCAGTTAAAAATGCTGTATTTTTCCTCATTGAGACGATAGGGCCTTCATTTGGCCGGATTTTAATGAAACTTTGCAGGCTTGATCCGTACTAAATCTAGTGATGCATATCGTCACCGTGTTCCGGTTGACTTATTTTTGGCGGTGTTATGGCCCTTTAAACGTTTTAATAATCTGTACCAAGCCTAGTTATGCATGTCATCGATGTATTTCGATTGAAAGATTTTTGGCAGAGTCATGGCCCTTTAAAAGTTTTAATACACACATTTTTCCGGAGTAGTTCTCATGAACCCCTGGCAGGATTACAATGAAACTTTGTATGTATGATCAGTTCCAGGCCTAGTTGTGCATGTCATCGCCGTGTTCCGGATGAATGCTTTTTTGCGGAGTTATCGCTCTTTAAAGGTTTTGATCTAGACTAGTCTCTTCTGAGCTCCTGGTCTAATTTTGGCGGGGATGATGAGTACCAAGCCTAGTTGCGCATATCATCGCCGTGATCCGGTTGAATGGTTTTTGTCAAAGTTATGGCCCTTTAAAGGATTTACTACACTAACTTTGTACAGGCTAGATCTCCTGAACTCCTGGCTGGATTTCAGTGAAACTTGGCAGGAATGATCAGTAGGCTACTAAGCCTATAGTTGCGCATATTATTGTCATGTTCCGGTTGAATGATTTTTGTTGCAGTTGTAGCCAGTAGAGCGATACAGGCCCTCTTGGGCCTCTTGTTATTATTCTTATCTATTATTTTGTTTCTTCTTCTTCTTCATCTTCTTCTTCTTCTTCTTCTTCTTCTTCTTCTTCTTCTTCTTCTTCTTCTTCTTCTTTTTCTTCTTCTTCTTCTTCTTCTTATTATTATTATTATTATTATAGCTATTAATCCTGTAACATCTATACCACTTATTTAGTTCGCATGTATTGTTAGATATTTCCTTGATGTCTTTACTGATGTATATGTTATGCGCAAAATAAGAAGATGGACAAATCCGGAATTGCTCTGCGCAAAGTAAGAATTCTTAAAATGGGCGGCATTATCGGAATTCTCAAAATGTGCGGTTCAATTGCGCAAAGTAGGAATTGGGACAAAGTAAGAATATGTTCGTTATCGTCAGTGCGCAAAGTAGGAAATGGAACAAAGTAGGAATATTTTCGTTAATCATATTTGCGAGTATACACTTTGATTTTTGTTTGCTTCATTCAAATAGTCAACATATCAGCAGTATATTAGTATAAGAAATTCTAAAGTAAAATAGCTATTTAATCCAGATGCATACGTCAGTAGGTAAAGCTAAAACAATTTTATTTTGAATCATGCGTACGTATAGTTAAAATCACTAACATAAGTGTGATGTAGTTTGACAAAAGAGCATACAAATACTTAAATGTGTGTGTTTATTTTAAGCCGACAACCGTGGGTGTTCTTACATACCGATTAGGATATCTGCGTTTTACATTCCGGATAGAAAGTATTTTCTTGCATTCGGGATAAGGCTTTCCGCGTTTTACTTTGAATTGAATTGGGTTTTAAGGCGCACCAACACATGACAGGTTATATGACGCCTAACAGGAATGAAAATGCCAGGCTCATCCTCCACTAACATCAAGATAAAATATGTAGAATGGGCCTAGAACCTTCTTATCTGCAGAACTGCAGAGTTGCTGCCATTTACGATGGAACCACGTTTCCACGTTTGCGTACGCGGTGTCATGACCTTGAATGACCTTGAATGAGCATGGTAAAAAATGAAAATAATAATATGAATGGGGGGGGGGGGGGGGGAGGGGGTCCTACCTCTGCATGTGATGGTGTGTTTGCAGTGGTTGTATTCTACCCCGGCAACCTCACGGGGATCCGCGTATTACACGGTGGATGGATGCAAGAATATTCATAATCGCTAAATATTAAATTAATAACTAACTCAGAACACAATAATAACTAACGTTGCGACGTAATAACTAAAGTTGATGGCGTCAGTAAACTGACTTAAAGTGTAATAAATATATTAGATAACTGCCCGAATCGATTATTGGGTAATCCTTCACTCGATGGTAGACGTGTTTTGTTTTTTCACTCACTCTCATACGCTCGTTCGTGAAAAGAACCCCACTCTTGCATTCACTCACTCACTCACACTCTCATTCACTCGTTCACTCATTCATTCATTTCTGGAGATGGGTGGTTTGTGTCAGGAGAATAAATGCATACATGTATAGAGTATAGATTATAGACACTGTGGATGGACGGTTGGTGTTTATAAAACATTTGCATAAAATTCACAATTTGACGTAGAATTTTACCTAGAAAATGTACATGTGTAAGAATGATGTGTCTTTTTTCCACACATCTGTGTAAGTTTTACCGAAAACACTGGGGCGACGCCCAGTTCCCATGTGGGCCAGAATGGTAAAGACGCTGCATTTGAAGCTTTCTCGACCCTCATCGTTGTAGGTTCGAATCCCACTGGGGGCTCGACTTGTAAGTGAGGAAGTGTCGATTCTTACGTATGGCATGAGGTTTACAGTACATGTACAGTACACTCCCAGGAAAAAAATAGGTGCTCTGTTTCTATCATACAATCGGCCGTCAAATAGAGCCTAACATGTGCTGAAAACGATGTAAAAAACTATTCAACCAACCAATCGGTTATTCGTTACCACGTGTTTTCCTATAGGGTTTTAATAGGAGTTTGAGTATGAATATGTCGCGATTTAAACAGTACCTGAAAAAAATCACAATTAAATAATTCTAATTCCTAATTTGCGAGGTATCAAACCCATTCACAAAATAGTTTGTGGTATAGATTCAAAATAAAAGAATGGAGTAAATGTCACACATTTAATAACTATTGTTTTCAGGTAATGCTTCATGTATAATTATATATATGTATTCTTACAGGTTTTATAGTTTATTAAAGTCTCGTCATAGTATAGTATTATATACAATAAAACACTACATATGATTTTAACTATGCCATTCTAAACGAATTATAAAAGACTATATGAAAATAAATTTCGCTTACAACAATAACATAATATGACAAATTGCACTTAAGTGATTGGTTTTGGACTATTGCACCAGCCTTGTCATCAGACTCACAAATAGCTGAAACAATAACCAAAAAGAACCAATCACGAAGGTTTTATTACATGCAACTTTTATACTAACGTCGCGATAGCCCTTGTATATCGCCTATTGAAAATCAGGTTTTCACAATAATTAGTTGTCAATAATCAATATTCAAAGTGAAAATGAAATGATGTATACTGAAATAAGGTATTGAACTACGGTATAATCTTTGTTTATTTTCAGTGAGGCGTTTTTAAAATCCTTTTAAAATATCTTCCTCATTGTCAACTGTCAAAATACATATTTATTTTATTATATTAGTTTTAATAGTAGTATTGTATATGTTACGAGGTCAGAGGTCAAGGGTCGAAGTTGCCGACTATCGAGACACACGTCAATATGGACACATCAACAGTTTACGCGACTACGAGCGCACCTGTACCAACAACACGACCATCAATGTGTGATTCGATTAGGCCTAGTAATATTTCAGTGGCAAATAAATGTGGCGAATCAAAAAAAGTCAGTACTCCAGTACATAACACTAAGCAAAAAAACACAGGCGGACACGTGTCGAGGCCAGTCACCCGTAAAATGGATGTCCGACATAGAGCGCAGTCAGCCGCGGCAATGTTTCGTGAGCGAATCTCACATTCTCGTGACAGACGAACCAGCCTATTTGATAACAATAGACAGCCATCAAATTCTCCCAAACGAAATGGCATACCACAGGATGGCGATACACGGGTATCACGTGACTAGGACGCTCTGGAGGAGGTGAAACTTCGTGTTGCCTTACTAAATGTTCAAGGCTAGTGTCAAAGCGAACAAATAAACTGAACTCTAAAGAAATTACTTCTTTATTCGATAACAATGACATTGTGCTATTTACTGAAACTTGGTCAAACGAGCTAGTAGATTATCAGGTTAAAGAATTTGATTGTTTTCCTTTACATAGAAAAAAGAAAAATACCAACAGTATAAAACGTGACTCTGGTGGTATAATGATATATATTCGTAATAATTTTGTAACGGATGAGACTCTATTTTTTCAAAGCGAAGATGATATTTTATGGATCAAAATAAAGGGCGATAGATTATGTTTGCAATACGATGTATTTGTAGGTTTATGTTACGTTTTGCCAGAGGGCAGTGGCCGACAGGCTTTAGTGGAAGGTAGTATTTTTGATAGATTATTAGTTTCGATAATAGATATCCAAAATAAAACTAATGGCCAATGTCACATTCTTTTAAATGGCGATTTTAATAGTAGGTCATCCGACAATGCTGATTATGTTACGCATGATACCGTTACAAATATAAATATTTTACCTGATGACTATGTCGCGGATAATTTTTCTCCGAGATTCTCGCAGGATATAGGACATGTAAATAACAATGGCAATATGTTAATAGATTTGTGTAAACAGACGGGATTAAGAATTGTAAATGGTAGAGTGGGTTTTGATAAGGGGATAGGGAAATACACGTTTGTCGGGAGTAGAGGAAGTAGTCTGGTAGATTATGTGTTAGCATCGGAATCTATTTTTGATTATATTTCTTATTTTAATGTCGATGAATCAAATATATTGTCAGATCATTGTACTATTAATTTTATATTAGAAAATGCTACTGACAATATAGTTATTAATATAGATACAAATGATGAAAATATAGAGAACTGTAACTATATCGATAGTAAATATGTATGGAATAACGATTTAACGGAAAGTTTTTTGTGTGCGTTAAATTCAGAAAATATTAAAACAGAATTGAATGTTTTAAAAAGCGACATAGATGATATAGAATGTAACAATGATATTGAAAATACGGTCCAACAATTATGCAATATACTTGATAAAATTGCAGATCCATTATTTAAAAAGAAGGCAACGCATAGACAAAATATATATGAAAGTGATATTAAAGATTGTAATCCATGGTTTAATGAAGAATGCGCAGACAAAAGAAGATGTTTTAATTTAAATCTGAATAAATATAGAGATAACAAAAATGATGAAAATAGAATAGAGTTGGTTAAATCAAGATCAATTTATAAATCTACGATAAGGAAACATAAATTTCAGTTTGACAACGATCAAACACGTAAATTAGAATATAATCGTTATAAAAATGCCAAAGTCTATTGGAATATGCTTAAAGGTCTCGCATGTTTAAAAACGTCCACTGTAAACATATCAACGTTTGAGACATATTTTAAAAGTATAAATAATCCAAATGATCCATTTTTCCAACCGGATGAAGACGTTTTATATTTTAATGAAATGTATATGGGAGGTGAATTACAAATTATGTTTGATGAGCTTAATTATGAGATTACCGACGCCCATATTTTATGTGCTATAAGTCAATTAAAGAATGGAAAATCGGGAGGACCTGATAAATTATTAAATGAATTTTTTATACACGGTAAAAATACACTGACTCCAATCTTAAAATTATTATTTAATAAAATATTTAAATCTGGACATTTTCCTGACATGTGGTCTGAGGGTTATATCATTCCTTTACACAAGAAAGGTAACCTTAACGATCCTGGAAATTATCGTGGCATTACTTTACTGAGTACTTTGGGTAAGTTATTCACACGTGTGCTAAATAACAGGTTAAATGATTGGGCTGAAACGTATAATGTGTATATTGAGGCTCAGGCTGGTTTCCGTAAACATATGAGTACGGTTGACAATATTTTTGTACTGCACGGAGTTATAACGCATATGATTAACACTGGTAAACAATTATATTGCGGGTTTGTTGATTTCACAAAGGCATTCGACTATGTCGTTCGTGAAAATCTATGGTTTAAACTTATCAAATTAGGGGTAAGGGGCAAAATACTTGACATTATAAAATCAATGTATAACTCAATAAAATCAA
>JAWPHD010008179.1:0-118396 GCA_037043455.1 Cyrtodaria siliqua
GAATCATTGGTTGTAGCTGTATTAGTACAGTAGAATCGTTGGTTGTAGCTGTATTAGTACAGTAGAATCATTGGTTGTAGCTGTATAAGTACAGTAGAATCATTGGTTGTAGCTGTATTAGTACAGTATAATCATTGGTTGTAGCTGTATTAGTACAGTAGAATCATTGGTTGTAGCTGTATAAGTACAGTAGAATCATTGGTTGTAGCTGTATTAGTACAGTATAATCATTGGTTGTAGCTGTATTAGTACAGTATAATCATTGGTTGTAGCTGTATAAGTACAGTAGAATCATTGGTTGTAGCTGTATTAGTACAGTATAATCATTGGTTGTAGCTGTATTAGTACAGTATAATCATTGGTTGTAGCTGTATAAGTACAGTAGAATCATTGGTTGTAGCTGTATTAGTACAGTAGAATCATTGGTTGTAGCTGTATTAGTACAGTATAATCATTGGTTGTAGCTGTATAAGTACAGTAGAATCATTGGTTGTAGCTGTATTAGTACAGTAGAATCGTTGGTTGTAGCTGTATTAGTACAGTAGAATCATTGGTTGTAGCTGTATAAGTACAGTAGAATTATTGGTTGTAGCTGTATTAGTACAGTATAATCATTGGTTGTAGCTGTATTAGTACAGTAGAATCATTGGTTGTAGCTGTATAAGTACAGTAGAATCATTGGTTGTAGCTGTATTAGTACAGTATAATCATTGGTTGTAGCTGTATTAGTACTGTAGAATCGTTGGTTGTAGCTGTATTAGTACAGTAGAATCGTTGGTTGTAGCTGTATTAGTACAGTAGAATCATTGGTTGTAGCTGTATTAGTACTGTAGAATCATTGGTTGTAGCTGTATAAGTACAGTAGAATCATTGGTTGTAGCTGTATAAGTACAGTAGAATCATTGGTTGTAGCTGTATTAGTACAGTAGAATCATTGGTTGTAGCTGTATTAGTACAGTACAATCGTTAGCTGTAGCTGTATTAGTGCAGTAGAATCGTTGGTTGTAGCTGTATTAGTACAGTAGAATCATTTATTGTAGCTGTATTAGTACAGTAGAATCATTGGTTGCATTATAAAGATACGTACGTGATATTTAGTTTAGCCAGTCATGTCACAGCCTTAAAGATGAATGCAATTTTATTTGATGTTGCACAAAATAACAGGTTTTTGCTACAGTATTGCTACGTAAATTTACTTTCACTGGACATATTATTTTACTGAATACGCAGGAAATAGGAAACAGTTAGTAAAAACGCGAATATTTAATGTAAAGTACAACGTGTTCATGCCATCTGTTATTTAAACCCACCCAGCCCTGTTTTATATGAAATAGAATCAAATGGCCGTTTGCCAATCCGTGATTGTCCAATAGCATCTAACTTTGCAACGTCTCTACTGTCAGAAAAAACGGGTTGTCTTGGATGTACATTCTTTGGAAAGTAACCGCTGTAGTAATTTTGAAGATTTTGACTGTGTAAGGGATAGAACTCCGGCTTGAACATTGTCGACGTAAACATCCCATTTGAGGCTCTTCTTGCCATCTGAAACAAAAGGAAACCAAAGGAAAGTTTTAAAGTTAAACCCATTTCTTGCAACACATATTATTCACTGTCGATGGCTTCCTGAGTAGAACCAGTACTAATCAAGGTAAGTTAATTATCTTGCTCAAGAATAAATAACACGGACAAGGCGAGGATCGAGACAACGACCGTTCGATCGGAAGTCCAAAGCTCTATCACTGGACCACGTACGTACTCCAGAGTGAAGGAGTAAGGATTTTAAACAATGTTTCTACTCTGGTATTAAACAGGGATTTACTGAGAGGAAATTACTTACATATATTTCTGTTTTATTATGTAAACATATATTTGCCTTAATATTAGTACCCGCACCACCACCACCACACACATATAACTACCACAGCCGTTATTTTTTATTATTGCTTTTTTTAATTTTTTTTTATTTTTTTTATTTTTTTATTTATTCTTTATTTTCCTATATAAGTGATTGCATTATATTTGTTATTTCTATTATATTTAACAATGTAAAAACTAACACCATGTCATGTGTATTATTACAAGATCTTTTGTATTGTATACTCTTGTATCACCTGTGATTTGAGTTTAATAAAGTGATGTTCTGTTCTGTTCTGTTCAGTAAGCAAATATAAGTATTTAAGAAAATCAATGCAAGTGCGAGCATAACGAAATACAAGTTAATGCCTTTATTACAGACTTTATTGAAAATATATCCAACTGATGTTTTTTTCTTATATTTCTTATTGAAATTCATACTGTTATATTTTAGTTGTTTTATCTTTCTATTTCATTGCAAACTGATTTCATTGCAAACTGAACATTTCAATCGAGAATTATAAAATATACTACACAGCGTACACATCCACAACGGAATATGACTCTACAGCTGCATCAGTAGATTTGTCGGCAGTGTCGGTGGTCTGGAAATTGACGAGGACCATTTAATAATGAAAACAAATAAGAAAGTTTAAAAAAAACATGACTCAGAATTTACTTGTCTGCCGTAATCTTAAATTGATTACATTACTGTATGCTATGAAGTACAGCTATATATAGCCACACCAAGTAGGTACAAAGCTCGAACAGGAAATGTAGCTTTAAAGAAACACAGTCAAAAATAAACACGCACCAACACACACAACATTGCATTCGAACGTGACCTAACGGGGCCCCCGGCTACCTCACGGGGCAAAAAGTGACGAACTATAAATGGGTCAACCACTAAACACGCAGAACTTTTTAACAAGTTTAGTAAATGTTGTATGAAAGTCACCCTTATGACGCAAATAGTGACGAACTATAAATGGGTCGACCACTAAACACGCAGAACTTTTTAACAAGTTTAGTAAATGTTGTATGAAAGTCACCCTTATCACATCACCATAGAATCCAGGTTGTGATAGTCCTTGTCGCAAAATAGTTCTTAAACTACTTTTATATTTTAAAAATAGATCAGTAACATTTTGCAAATATTTTTCGAAGTTTATGGTAACAATAGCTCTGCTGCAGTAGCTTCTTAGTTTCACTTTTTGTTTTACAGATATTAAAGTCCTCAACACCACTACAAGCTTTAGAAAAACGAATAATTGAAAAACACAGACCCCATAAGAAGTAGCAACATCCCATCTAAGTGGGAATAATTAACGATACTAAAATTAAAATCGTCTCTCTTGTCGTAGATTTTACTAATTATTTCACATTTTCAATAGAGAGATGTAAATCAAGAAGAAGAAGCAGTATCAGAAATGTTAGCTGAGTTCTTTAGGATAGTTATAACCATTGTAGAAAGGAAAGGATTGGCAATGTTCAATATGTCATCCAGATACCGAGAGGTGTCAGTAAAGGCTTCAATTACCTCTGTCGGAGTATCTGGTGAACGGCTCATTATGAAATCGCTTCCATAGCAATCTGCGACAAGAAGTACAAAGTTCATAGGGATACCAACAATTTGTCTATAATCGGTAGTTCCATACCTGATGAAAATAATATCTAATAACAAAATAAGTGCTTTACAAACAAACATCTCCACAATTTTAACTTATTGTCTTACTGCCGTTAAAGATCACGTTAAACTATATTGTGATAAAACTTATGAAAACTCTGGGATTAATTTTTTTTGGTCTATAAAAAATTGAGGAGACGTTCTTGATAACATTTTCAAGAAAGGTCAAGTATCATCAATAAGCACTATGACTTCACTACACTATATACAGCCTTACTACATCACCTTATTAAAGACAAGCTAATTTCTCTTATTCAAAAAATATTCGCTAGAGAAAATACTACATTTTTGGCATGTAATAATATTAAAGCGTTTTTTACTAACGGCAGTTTAGACAATTATACTATGTGTACTTGCTATGAAGTTTGTGAAGCACTCGTCTTCCTATTAGATAATATTTTCATCAGGTATGGAACCACCGTTTATAGACAAGTTGTTGGTATCCCTATGGGTACGAACTGTGCACCACTTGTCGCAGATTTGTTTTTATTTTGCTATGAAAGAGATTTCATGTTGAGTCTTTCACCAGATATCCAGGAAGATGTTATTGAAGACTTTAATGACACCTCTCGGTATCGGGATGACATATTGAACATTGACAACCCTTTCTTTCCAACTATGGTTAATAATATTTATCCTAAAGAACTTCAGCTTAACAAAGCTAATATAACTGATAATAACGCTTCTTTTCTTGATTTAGATCTCTCGATTGAAAATGGTGAAATAATTTTTCAAAATCTATGACAAGAGAGATTATTTTAATTTTGACATTGTTAATTATCCCAACTTGGATGGGGATGTTCCCCAAGCAACTTCTTATGGGGGTGTATTTGTCTCAACGTATTCGTTTTTCAAGAGCTTGTACTCGAGTTGAGGACTTTAATATTCGTAATCTTTGTATTACTAAAAAGCTACTCAATCAGGGTTACCGTTACCATAAACTTCGTAAAACCTTTGCAAAATTTTATTATCGTAACCCGGATCTTCTTTCCAAATATAAAAGTAATTTAAAAAGTTTATCAAAAGAGGTTATGACCCTATCATTTTGCAACGTACCGCATACTTGGTGGTGGACACTTTTACAATTCGCCACTATGCTTTCCTCTTTAATTGTACGATGGCTGTGGACCCTATGATGACGCCTACCTAAAGCCCATTGGGACGGTGGCGTTTGTCGTGCCCTTAATGGTTTATTTTCTTGTTGCTCTGGCTTCTGCCAAGTCAGTGAGTACCTTCATTGTGGCTTTCTAGGCTATTGTTTTTTTGTATTATATTTACACTAGCATATTTGTGTTTACTTATATTGCCTATTGATGCTGCCTTGTTGGTTAGAGATTAGATCATGGCGGGGATTTCTTTATTTACACTGTCCTGTTTTAATGGGATGACAGTAGGATAAGTGTGAGGTTTGGTGCACCCTAGAACCGGTTTAAATCCCCAGTGGCCCTATTCTCGACCCTTTTTGTGTTTGTGATGTCGTTTGCATTTATTATTACTTTTGCTTCTTGTTTGTCTGTTTGTCTGTTTGCGTGTTTGATTCTGTGTTTTGTGGTTGACTGTCCTCCTTGAATGCTACTTTCCCTGTCCGATATTTTTATATTTCTTTTTGGCACATCCAAATATCGTAATTGTCTAAAGTGCCGTTGGTAAAGCATGCTTTAATATTGTTACAGGCCAAACATATAGTTTTTTCCCTGGCAAAAGTTTGTTTAATGAGGGCAATAAGCAATATAGATGAAAATTGACGTTTATTGCAAATTTTCTCAAGGACGTCTCCTAAATTTTTAACTGACTAAAATAAATGAATCCCGGAGTTGTCATAAGCTTTATTGTTCAACGTGATCTTTAACGGCAGTAAGACAAGAAGTTAAACGTCTGGAGATGTTTGTGGCGATGCAAGCACTATAATTGGGCTGTTTGTGTCATTTAGAAATCCAGTGCATAGTTGGAAGTTTATTTTGCTTTTCTGTTCGTCTGCCCCAGCCTTGAATGTGGTGCACCGAATGATATGCATGGAAACAAAATCATCCTCAGTAGATTGAACTGGAGTATACGATTCAGTTCTCCCGAGACCCAGAGATAAAACATTGACGTGATGCAGGCGTCAAACAATTATTACATTATTAGCTGCTTTATCAGCAGTAAATGAAACAAATCTATAATGAAAATGAAATTTTTGAATTCCCAAATGTTAAATTAAGAAACGAAAACCTAGGTACTGGAGGAAGTAAAGAGAGTCTAGCATTTATTAGTTAATATGGGTATATATAATTTTAAGAATTGACTTTTTCCAAATAGAGAGTGGGTTCGGGTCCGCATGTTCTCTACGACACCATTGTATACTAAAGTCCTCAATGGATTGGGCGATCTGAGCACGACATGCATTAACATCAATAATTGAAGGCAATCTATACTTCAGACCTTTAGAAAATAAATACCGAATACGTTTATCTACAATATTAAAATTACCAGTGATGACATTACCTGTCGGAACATAGCAACATTTTTACGTTTTACACCCATATTCCTTAAAGTGTTATTTTCTATGTCAGGGTCAGAAATTATTGTGTTGTAGTTGAAAATAATATTTGGGTTTTTATTACTATAACAAACTATAGGACTTTCTGAGTTTTTGAAACATTTAGGAACAAGATGCCCAAGAGGACCTGTGGACGCTCTACTGGCTAATGATAAAGTTAATGTACAAGGCGCCATAACTCTATGAAAAAGTATTCAACCGGAACATGACGTTGATATACGCAACTATTCTTGGTACTGATCATCCCTGCCAAGTTTCGTTGAAATCCGGCCGCCAGCGGTTCAGGAGAATTAGTCTCCTAACAAACATACAAAGTTAGTGTATTAAAAGCTTTAAGGGGTCATAACTCTGTCAAAATTCATTCAACTGGAACATGGCAATGAAATGCATAACTAGGCTTCGTACTGATCATTCCCTCCAAGATTCGTTGAACTCAGGCAAGGAGTTCAGAAGAGACTAATCTGGACAATGTTTGTGTAATAAAACATTTAAAAGGCCATAACTCTGCCAAAAATCATTTAATCGAAATATGGCGATGATATGCACAACTAGTCAAGTTTCGTTAAAATCCAGCCAGGGGTTCAGTAGAACTATCCCGGAAAATGTTTGTATATAAAAAACGCGACGATGATACGCACAACTAGGCTTGGTGCTGATTATCCCTGCAAATTTTCGTTGAAATCTGGCAAGGGGTTCAGGAGAAATAGTTAAAGGGCCATAACTCTGCCAAAAATCATTCAACCGGAACACGGCAAACTTTCATTGTAAACGATAATTATTGTTGATTGTTGATCTATTGTCAATTATCATCTCGATAACAAGGGTTATGGTCGAATGTCATGGTTCAGCGATCATTTTACAGGTTCGAACACTGCCCTGGTCCAAAACCTTTTTTACCGAGTATATTAACAATCTCGTAACGCTTGGTAAAATCGGATAAGAAATGAAGGCCCTATCGTCTTAACAAGGCAAAATAGAGCATTTTAACTAAATCAAGGGATATAACTCCGCTGTTTTTGATCCGATCTGGCTGGTTTTCAAACTTGTCCGAGCTTTCATTGATATTATCAGTCTGGTACAGAAATGGACAAAGAGGTGACATGTGAAATCATAGTGTGCTTACCAGACTGTATATAAACAGCATATCAGTAAGTGACTGATGTATACTCTGTAAAAAACGTTTTGGACCATGGCAGTAGTCGAACCCGTACAATGATCGCTGAACCTTGACATTCGACCATAACCCTTATTATCTCAGTTGATAAGTCACAATAGATCAACAATCAACAATATTTATCGTTTACAATGAAAGTTTGCCAAAAAATAATAATCTTTTCATTGGTTACTCGAATGTGTCCGTAACTGTTACTTTTTATGGATTTTGCAACATTTTTTACAGACCCTTTGTGTTATCGCGATATTTTGTTAAAATCAAATCTTGTTTGGAATTTAATGTTTCTGGGTACCAAATGAACCGGGTAGGGTAGACCTTGGTTACTAAAAGCAGATACTTAAGTTCTATCCACTAGTTTTATTTTTATATGACTTTATATACCCTGGTCCAAAACATTTTTTACCGAGTATAGTTACACATGATTACCGTTATGTCTACGACCATTTTTTTTTTTTATAAATTTACTCTTCCGAATAGATAATACAGAAAAAAAGTTAATATTACGTACTTTATTAAATGTTTTTGTTGATAAGTATGACCCTTAAAGGCATTTTCTGTAGTTTTTCATGCCCAGAATTTTGGGCGACTTCTCTTCTCCATTGGATGGATTTTCCTAAAGATTTACAGGAATGTTGCTCTTGGTGTCTAGTTGTATGTATTGTCTTTATTTATATAAATGCCTATTATTAGAAAAATACATAAAATAGGAAAAATATAACATTTTGTAAAAATTCAAACAAAATTAAAAAAATTAAGCAGAATGGTAGGGTTTACCAAAAACCAATATTAAATCTCAATATGCATGTTGACCTATTATTTTAATTGCATATATTGTCTTAATATATGTTCAAATATTAAGTGCCTAGGCAGTTTGAACAAATTTTGTTATTAGGAACACAAATAAAAAGGAAAATATTCCATTTCTATATAATTTCATACAAAACTTGGCCTTTTAGCATAGGGGTAGGGTTTCAGAAAAAACAATTCTGAACAAGCATGGGGACCTACAATTTGTATTGCACATTTTGTTTTTATATATGTTAAACTATGTGCTTAGAAAGTTTAAACAAATTCTATTATTGGGAACATACAAAACAATAGGAAATTTTATCATTATGGGCTAATTTGTGCATAAATTATGAGTAATGGTCTCAACAGATTTTGTAAAAAAAGATAGGTTTTACATAAAGATGAGCTTTAAATGTTATTATAATTAAATGTACTTTACTCTAATACAATTTTAGCAGAATTGTGACCAATGAATAAATAATTAGACTTCAAAAATGTCTATTTAGCTATTTCATGGACTTGTTCAACTTTTTGGACAGATTGGCATGACGGTGGTATTACAAATTATTTTTTAAAATGTTAACAGTTATGGTGACCTACCATTATATTTGCATTTTCTGTCTATATATATAACAGACTAACTGTAGAAAAAGTTTAAAGAAAATCTGTTTTGCAGAAAAACTATAGAAAATGTATTGAAGGCCCAGTTTTACATCCACTTTATCCCTGCAATATGCCTTGCTTTCATTTTAAGTTGTTGGTGGTTTTATTATAATACATTATATGTACCATCGGGTAAACAGGCAATTATCGAAACTATGACCTGACTGACGAACGTGGTCATAATTTTTGGTACAATCAATTTGTTTAACCTTTTGGGATTTCTTGCATTTTATTTATGTCGACCTGTTTGTCCAGCATATTGTCAACAACAGCGTGATTCTTTTCAGGTCAAAGGATACATGACGTGAGATACATACGTCACTCGACATTAGAAGCTAGACACACATTAACAATTCTACAATTAACAACTTGCAAAATATTTAATTGCACCAGCTGCACCAACTTAGCATCGCACGTACTTATAGACCGAAACACCCTGAGCCTTGAATGTACTACACGATTTCCTAAATGAGACTTTATGTGAAATTTCCTTAAAATAGATGATCCAAGAGGAATTATTCAAACTTTAGAACCGTGATTTAAAGTCTGGTAACATTAAAGGAAGGAAAATGCAAACAGAAGGTTTAAAGGTGCAAGGCGTGCATATGGCTTAGATCTTAGAAATGAAGCCGGTGATAGAGAGAGGTGTTGCACATTGTATTAACTCTCACGAACAGACTCATTAAAACAGGTTTTTTAACTTTTCTCTCCTGTTTGTGTTTGTTGCTTCCAAGGGATCACCTTTTCATTACTTATTGACATGCACATCAGCGTTTGATTAGTGCTGTGTGGTGACTGTTAAAAGTCGCCCCGTAGTGTTATTACTTACTGGCCCTTTGAGATCATCAAACCAACTATGTGTGGTTTTAGTGTTACTTTGGGATCATCAAACCAACTATAAGTGGTTTTAGTGTAATTACTTACTGGTCCTTTGGGATCATCAAACCAACTATGTGTGGTTTTAAAGCAAAATACTACTTAAGCCGGTTTTAGGGGCCGTTAGATGTGTATAACCTCTCATGAACAGGCCCAATTAAACCGAGTCTTCTACTTTTCTCTCTGTTTGTTTGTTACTCCAAGGGATCCCCTTTTCAGTATGTATTGACATTCGTGCTAGCGTTTGTTAAGTGCTGTTTGGCGGCTGTAAAAAGCCATACAGACTACAGATCAGTAGTGTTATTACTTACTGTCCTTTGAGATCATCAAGCCAACTATGTGTGGTTTTAAAGTAGAATACTACGTAAGCCGGTTTTAGGAGGCGTGAGATGTGTATAAAGGGCGTGAGATGTGTATAAGGGCGTGAGATGTGTATAAGGGGCGTGAGATGTGTATAAGGGACGTGAGATGTGTATAACCTCTCATGAACAGGCCCAATTAAACCGAGTCTTCTACTTTTCTCTCTTGCTTGTTTGTTGCTCCAAGGGATCCACTTTTCAGTATGTATTGAATTCGTGCTAGCGTTTGTTAAGTGCTGTGTGACGGCTGTAAAAAGCCATACAGACTACAGGTCAGTAGTGTTATTACTTACAGTTCTTTTGAGGTCATCAAAGCCACTCTTTGTAGGTTTAAAGTAGAATCCAGCTGAAGCCGATTCTTGCGCGTGAGAGTTATTGCAAATTATATTACCTCGCATGAACAGACTCAATAAAACCGAGTCTGCTACTTTTCTCTCTTGTTTGTTGCTTCTGATGACTTACTGATGTAACCGAAGAAGTGAATTATTTGTTTTAATTGTTTTGCAACATAGTGGTCGGCCCTCCTGAATATTTAATTGGGCTACTATTTAAACTAGTTAAACAAGATTGCTACTGTCACTTTAAATGATTCAATTTGTTGCGTTAAGAGACACATTACCAATCATCATGATCATTGACAAAGAAATAAAACGTTTTAGAAATGTCAGACAGTAGAATAAGATTAATATGAATGCATGCACAACTGTCTGTGTATTTTTAAATAAAATGTCGTCTTATATTTTAATTAGAGTATTCAGTAAATGCAGTTAACGTAATTACAAAAGCCTGAAGACTCGAACAAGCTTCCGAGTAATATATCCACTTTTATATTTGATTTGAGACGGTGTGCGAATTACAAAATCCACACTTTGATATTATTTAAGTGTCAAACAAAGGTTCTGATAGGACAATTTCAATGAAAACTTTAATACATTTAGAAGCATCAGTTTGGTTGAGGGAGGAATCTTTAAAATCAAAACAAATTTATAACGGGTGTAGTTTAGTAGTACAAATTTGATAATGCAAAGTTTGATTTCTACGTAAATTATAATACATATTTATATAAATCATGTTTGTAGTAGTGTTCAGGTCATATAATAATGCATACGTGTCGATTAAAATTATAGGTTTATTTACAGTTTCTTAAACTACCCCTGATTTAATATGCGTAACATGAATTTATGAGCAGGTATGAGCTCCAGTGTTGTGGTTTGGCCTGGCTGGATGAAGCCGTTTAAATTTTTCTATGGAGACTGGATTCTCGAAATGTGTAAGTAACTTATATAGCTCGTCGGCAAGAAATTGTGTACACTTGTTATAAACTCTGCCTGTACAAGTATGGAATATTAAAAGTATAGCATTTGCATTTTGTAAGAAAATGTTCGTTATAAGGGTTACGACTTTAGTCTTGCGGTGTGCAAATATGAAACCCTAGCGGCGGGTTAATATTTGACAGGGAGCCTTTATTTAAACATTCTTTCTAAGGTCTAGTCTAAGGTCAACATCATTTTACGTCCAGTGTTTCTTCAGATAAATATGCTTATTGATATAAAATCATTTGACCTTAATGGGGTAAACTTTTACGTTTCGTGAACTTGTTGTAAAGACGACCGGCGTGGATTTCGCATTGATCTAATTTTAAAATACACTGAAAGGAAAAAGAAACGCGACACGGGAATTTCCGCTATATATTGTATGTACAATATGCTGTTGTATGTACAATATGCTGTTGTTAATCGAATGGTACATGGCTACCTAAAATCTTTCCTTTCGAAAAAAAAACACTAAAACAACACGTAACACAGCAAATAGTATTCCTGCAAAGTTTCATTATTGACAGATTACGCGTTTGGCACAAACTTATGATGCAAACTTTTGCAAACTCTTTACGTTAAATACAATACTGATCTGGCTCAATTTTTTAAAGAGGAACTTCAACATTTATGAATTTCGTGTTACAGCGTGTACTGTGATTGAAACGTCTACAACATCACATATGTGTCCTTTCTCTAACTAACTGCAATTTTTTCTTTGCAAAACATATTGAGATTGCCTTGGAATATATATTTAATTAAGTGTGCAGTATATACTATATATAGCGGAAATTCCCGTATCGCGTTTCTTTTTCGTTTCAGTATACATTATTTTAATAACATTACCCCCTCGAATTTACTTGCCGAGTCTGTAATTTGGATACATAAACTATTCAGATTACTGTACCTTTAAAACTATTTATCATGCAGATATGCACTTTTCGGGTGACCTATTAAATTTTGCTTTATTGGGCACTGACCAATAGACTGACCAATAGAGCAAATCAATGCGGAATCCATCGGCGTTTATTGTACGTAACGTTATCTGACGTCATGCACGTAATGTTGCCTGACGTCATAAAACAAACAAAAAACAACAATATGGTGGCGTCCTCGATAAGCGTAACATTCTGAAAAATAGGTAATTATAGTAATTCATACAGAAAATGTGGTTAATCTACATGATAAATAGAATATTATGTCAGTGCCTTCTACTATCAAGTTTATTAAGCTCGGCACGAAAACGAAGAATGAATAGCTCGGCATTCTTCGTTTTCTAAGCCTCGCCTAATAAAATTGATAGTAAAAGGCACTGACATAATATTCTCTATTTAATTTCAGTGCATGTTTAACAAATCACACCACTCGTACATGTACAGTCGATATGAGTGTTAGTATAGATTTACCGGTTTTAAAGGAAGGACTTCATCCGGGGAATCTTCGACGCATATTTTCAGACTTGATCCCCTGATTCTCCAACAGGCAATCGGACCCGTGTCCTGAAATAATAGGAAACAAAAAAACACATTTACATTTAGAAAATGTAATTAATTTTCATATGTTTACGAAGAGACCCTAGATTCATGCAGGCTGACTTGCATGTTTATGAAACCACCTTCGATAAAAAAACAATAAGCTGAGAGATACAGTTTTACATCATGACTTGAAAATAAGTTTACCTGTATTTTTTTTAAGAGAAACAAATGCAAACACAAGAGAACCAGTATTGTGAAAAGTAACCCGTTATTCATACCCATACCACAATAACGCACATCTTATATGATATAATGCGTTTAAGAAGAGATACGCTTTATAACATGTAAATGATTTGTTACATATGAATATTTTAAAGAAAGATGTGAACAAGTTATTGTGCCATCCAAGGTCATTCATTTATAATTAGTAACATATAGACGTTTTTGGATGAGTAAATAAAATGTTTTCACATCATACGACCATTCATAACAATATATCAATTTTATCTTAAACATGTAGAAGTTTTAAAATATTCCAATATTCTAAAACTTCTATGATTTTCTATAACGTTATATGACAGTATAAACACAGCATTTTGGAGTTTTTTTATATTCAGAATTCAGCATTTAGAGTTCAGTATCAGGTTTAGTTTTTGGATTGAGAATTTACTTTAAATTCAGTATAAAGTGAAAATAGTGGATGCTTTGAATTAAGATATTTTGTGAGAGGATAAATGTTATTGTGCTCATCTATAAGAAAAGTGACATTGGATTGTTTGGATTATCGTGAATAAATAAAACAGGAAAGACTTGAAATAAAACTGGATTAAAGGGATACGTGACAATTTAGAATACAGGCACACCTGTCAATATTATTTGGATTTTATTCTTATATTGATGTGTATTATGTAAGTGGATATATTTTATTGTAGTATTTGAATAAATTTATTGATTATATTTTAAAAATAGTTTTGCTAGTTTTGCTTCCTTTCTCGTTACATTGTACCGGTAACATATTAAATGAAATAGTAATCTTGTCCTGAAACAGTACATCTTAACACTCGTCATACTTTCCTATTTCTCATCCATCCGTTAATATATGCTCGTGATTCATGAACGTGAGGGTAATGGACACAAACATTTTTTCTGACGTCCTCTGTCAACTTATCAGTAATGTTATTTTTTTACTGGTCCTTTGGGACAACGAGCCCAATATATGTGGCTTTGACGTCGATCGAATACCGCTTAAGCTGGTTTTAAGGGCCGTGCTTATTACATTACCTCTCATGAACAGACTCGACAAAACCGAGTCTACTATTTTATTATCTTGGTTGTGTTTGTCAAAGGATCCCCATTATCAGAATGTATTGAATGAAAGTAAAATACAACTATAGCTTTGCTCTAACAAATCTGACCTGATATCGTTTAGATCCATCAACAGATCAAATTAGTGATCGACTTAAAAGAAATATAAAAAGTCAAACTGATCAAATCCTTGTTTTGTGAGTTATGTTAATCAGCTTAGAAATAAGTCAAATATTTTTGAAAAGATATGTTGAAAGGCAAATACAAATTATTTAGGAATTTTACTACTGTACAGCACTGTAGCTATATGTAAATTAGGTCATTTAGTTGCCTCTGACCTTGACCTAAATATTTTATTTGCATAATGAGCCAGCGTCTGTTTGAACTTCAGATGAGCTCGACACAATGTCAAGGTC
The DNA here is from genome assembly GCA_037043455.1 of Cyrtodaria siliqua. Lineage (NCBI taxonomy): Eukaryota > Metazoa > Mollusca > Bivalvia > Adapedonta > Hiatellidae > Cyrtodaria > Cyrtodaria siliqua. The sequence continues at coordinate 14,451 of JAWPHD010008179.1, forward strand.
AATTTACAGACCCAATGTCATGGTCAGTTTACAGACACAATGTCAAGTCCAGTTTACATAGTTTTACTTGTTGTTTTTACACCTGTTTTAGTTATTTTTTCGCCAGAAATGTTAATTCTTTATAGTTAGCAACTGTGTACAAATTGTGACCTCGGTATTTATCCAAAAACACAAAACGTCCATTTAAGGTTCACGAATTGACGAGTGAAGGAGAAATACGGTTTATGATAGAACATTCACGAACTTTTTAAAAGTCGCCCCGAATACACATCAGTAGTGTTATTACTTACAGACCCTATGGGTTCATCAAACACACTATGTGTGATTTTAAATGTAGACTACCACTTAAGCCGGTGTTAGGGGGCGCGATAGTTGTATAACATCTCATGAACAGGCTCAGTTAAACCGAGTCTGCTACTTTTCTCTCTTGTTTGTGTTTGTTGCTTCCAAGAGATCCCCTTTTCAGTATTTATTGACATTCATACTAGCGTTTGTTAATTGCTGTGTGGCGGCTGTAAAAAGCCATACAGACTACAGATCAGTGTTGTTATTACTTACAGTCCTTTTGGAGTCATCAGACCAATGTTATGAAGAAAGTGTTCACGATACAACTTTACTGGTAAGAGAATAACCATAACTATGCTATGCGTTTATGATTTGGGATACAGGCCTGTCAACACTTTTTCGCAGAAAATCCTGAGATTTTTAAAACTTAAGATTTAAAGCGCGCAAAGAACATTTTTATATGGATATTGGACGCGCAATTTGATTTTCGCACCTTTTTTTTTTTACACAGTCTTGATTAAACAAAATCTAATAGATTGTTTTGTTCAAAAATGGAACACTGATGTTGAAAATAACCGAGTTTTATGTTTATATAGACATTTTAATACCTCATTCTCATATGAAGTGTATCTAGATATATTGCCATTGAAATTAAGATCTGCCATGTCGAGGATAAGATTATCCTCCCACAGACTTATAATTGAAACTGGCAGACATTCACAAAATAGAACTGATAGAAATCAAAGATATTGTACGTTGTGTAATATGTCCGACTTAGAAGATGAATGTCATTTATTTTAATATGTCCTTTGTACGAACAATTACGTAAGCTATATGTTAAACAATATTATTACAGACATCCACGTGTTTTTAAATGTATTCAGCTGATGCAATCTTCAAGCCAGCAAGAGCTTTTTAGGTTATCTAGGTTTGTTAGGGAAGCATTTATTATTCGCAATACTGCAATGTATAATGAGTAAAACATTTATGTTCATCCTCATTGGACCTGACATGTAAACTATTAAGACTTAAAATAGTAACATGAAACTATGTAATAGGAATAGTTAAATCATTATAACAGGGTAAATACGTGCGCCAGAGTGAAGGTGTGAGAATTTTCGTATAGTATGCATGATTTGTGTTTTTGTACTTTTTCATTGTTTATTGTAAAAATTGCAATAACCTGTCACATATTAACAAATGTAATATGCATAAGCCATTTATATGACGAGAAACATTTGTTTAAGTCATAAATAAAGAATATGTTCTGTTCTTTTCGGTTCATAACTCTTAAACAAATTATAATCATCGTACACGGCAGCAGCTGTTATAGTGATACAACACACAAGGAGTTGCTAGTTCGTCACACTTGCTTTCGATGGCTGGCGTGGCGCAGTCGGTAGCGCGGCGGATTTATAACCGGAGGCCCCGGGTTTAATCCTCCGTGGTGCCACTGAGTTCCGTCGGTGTGTTCTTGGACAAGACACCGGGCGGTCCCGTGTATCGGTCTATCCTCCGAGCACGTTAAAGAACCATAGGAATATATTCGATAATAAGAGTAGGGCAGGTTCCCGGATTCCTATGTATCCTTCCCATCCCTCTGGGGCGGCTCTAAATAACCTATACTGTGTTGATGAGCAGTTAAACAACATTCAATTCAATTCACACTTGCTATTTCAATTAACTTGACCAATTAAAGAAGCCACCGTGTATTACACGGATGGCCCCATTGATTCGACCTTGTAAATACTCCTCTGACTCTGACTATGGAGTTAACGGGACCAATTCGAGAAAAAGAAAATAGGGAGATGGTACACTTTAATCCGGAGATCCGGAGAGCTACTGAAAAATCCGGAGAATCTTTAGATTTAGCAGGCCTGGGGATATAGTACAATAGGATATAAATTCCATAAATGTACAGATCGTATATAAATTATTGTTTGGGGCGCTTGTTTCAGCCACAGATGTTTTGGACTTTTCAGACAAAGTACAACGCGTACCTAAATAAGTTGTATATCAGTGAAACAGAAAGTTTCAGTGGTAAATAAAAATGCCTTACTTTTCAAAATCGCTGCATGAAACATTCGAAAAATACTTATTTTTAGAATTTTAATCCGAAAATGTTTTTAAATTGTTGGATATACGTAAATTAAGACAACCTGAAAGATTTATTGTTGAGTCCATGTCACCAAGCATACATACCATGTACAAATGACGGGTTTTGATATTATATGTTTTACCAATTGAAAATTGTTGTTGCATATAATCGGTCAAGGACTAAACTACCCGTGAACATGTGTAACTTATCGGTAAAAGTGCACCTATTTAATGACCGTCCCTCGTACTATTCTTTACCTTATATATATATACATGTATATATATATATACGTAAATATAGTGTCTCTTTTAAATATCGAGTCGTCTTTAACATAGTCTATATGAATCCACCTTTAAATGTAGTCTATATAATATAAGTCATGTTTAACATGTAGACTGTATGAAGTAGATATGTAAACTATATAGTCTATATGTAGTCATATTAAGTATAAAGTCAATTCGTTTTTGAGAAATGAGGAAAAAAACTTTAACCAAAACCTTAAACAAGAAACGGCAAAACGGACAGACAGACGGACGGACGGACAGACGGAAATCACCAAACCATAAGCCTGGATTTGCTACGAACTCCGGCTAAAAAGTGACGTTGGTAGAAAATGGTTTGCCTTCCATTGTGACAATCATGTTTTAAATAAATAATTGAGAAACAGCTACATTAGTTACTCTATAGCTTTTTCGAGGATTCTTTTAACCAAGAAAACAGAGAGAAATAAAAAATTCTCTTTGATTGTGAAATGTGAGTAACTTTTGTCACTGGAATCTATTCTTGTCTTGTGAAAATTGAAGCTATGAAGCAATTTCTATTAGTGACAGTCAATGTAATTGGTACTCGGTAAATTAAATAAGTAGATTTTGAAGAAGCAATTCTTAAATTATTTACGCATTTAATATGAATGACAGATACACATACTGACAGTGTGTGTTTTCTTTGTTTCTGCGATGTTATTTCAAAGTTTCCTTGGTCATATTCACTTGCATACAATCTTTATTAAGCGTGTTCAAAAGAGGTTATGACCCTATCATTTTGTAACGCACTTCATGTTTAGAGGTTGTACGCCATTTTGCTTTCTTCTTTTATTGTTCGATGACTGGACAGCTTGTGCACCCTATGACGACGTCTACCTAAATCCTCAAAAGGATGGTAACGTTTTATGCTTGAAGTCAATTTTGTCGGACCCGTACTTGTTTGTTCTCTTGATGCTCTGGCTTCTGCCAAGTCATTTGGTACTTGCACTGTGGCTTTATGGGGTTTTCTTTTTATGTTCATATATACATAACGAGGGGATCCATAGGGGATCTATTTGTACAAACTTCTGAAGACAATGTGTTCATGCTTTGTAGATTTCTAGGAATTTTATATTCATATATACATGAGCATCTATTTGTTATACTTATATAGCCTATTAATGCTGCCTTTTTAAAAACAAAAAATAGCCTGGCGAGGATTTGTTTTACACTGTCCCGTTTTTTGGGATGACAATAGGGTAAGAATGAAGATTGGTGCACCCTAAAATCCCCAGTGTCAGGTTTGCCACTGAACGTTCAAATGCGATGATATAAAATTTGAATATATATCATGCCATGTGTCCACGGCAGGGTATTCCATTGTGGCAATACTATACAGTTTAGCATTGAACACATTACTGCAAGTAGACACCGTCTTGATATGACATTCTTAATGTTTAAAGCATTGACGTTAAGCCCCATGTATAGCATAGCATAACATACCAGAAAAAGGATAAGACTTTTCTGTTCACTCTCTTGACAGATTGGGCGCTAAATCAGGAATATAGCGAGGTTGTTATCTACTGACCGTCCAAGTCGATTACCTCCTTATTGTGTTTTGTCCTGTTCATTGACCTTTTGATATGCTCATTATTAGTCTGTCGTACATAGGGTACTGCGGTTTCGATATTACCATATTTTCTCTCATTTATTGTTTATATCGACATTAACGACTGACATGACAGAAAATGAAGAAAAAAACTTTTATGGAGTCATACTTAACATGTGGGCTATATGAAGTACATATTTAAACTATATAGTATATATTGTATTATGGAGGCATCTTTAACGCTTAATCTATATGAAGTACATATTTAAACTATATATAGTCTATATTGTATTATGGAGGCATCTTTAACGCTTAATCTATATACAGTATGTATTTAAATTATATATAGTCTATATTGTATTATGGAGGCATCTTTAACGCTTAATCTATATGCAGTATGTATTTAAATTATATAGTCTACAGTCGAACCTCGATAGGTCGAAGTCATCGGGACCATAGGGATATGTTCGAGCTATCGGTGGCTTCGAGGCATCGAGGGAACGATAAAAAACAAAATATCTATCCGAATTTGTGTACCGCCCGAAACAGTGTTACTTGTGTACGTGATGTATCGTTCTCGGTATGTTTTTTATGTTCATGCATGTTTGTTTAAACCTCATAACGGATATACAACATGTAATTGTTACACTGAAAATACAAGAAAAACTGCAATAATGTGTTTGTTTTATCATTTATTTAAAGAAATATCACAATAATAGATTTTAACATACAAGCCGGAAGTCTAAATAATGAGAACAAGGTAAGACTTGGTTTGGTTTTTGGTTTAAACATATTTTATTGCAACATTTACATTAGTTTGCAAAAGGGTTGGGCCACAAGTTCTACAACATTAGTTACGGCCCGTCCCTATACAGTTTGTTTACAAAATAAATAGTATGGCAGTTTTACAATCATAAAACATTTTAAACGAAAAGTATAGGAAATGCATTACTGAAGTTTCATCGAAAACGCCTTGTATCTTTAATATATTTTTGCACTGCTACAAACACAAGCTCATTATCTCTATCGTTCAGCTCTGTATTACAAGGTAAGACTGGTTTCGGTACATAGAATTGAATAGAATAGACAATAGAGTAGCACATAATTTTTTATTAAACCCAATAAACAAACGTTGTTTAATTAGAAAATCAACCGTGTTTAATCAGTAAACGAATCTCACTAAACATACTCGGGAAATGCTTTTATCTAATTAAAAAGTGAACACACTTTATTTTAATCATTGTTTTATTTTTATTAAAACCAATCAACAAACGTTATTTAATTAGAAAATCAACCGTGTTTAATTTATCGTAATTAACAGTAATCGAAGTTCACTAAACATAAATTGTATCTATTATCGTTTTCCAATCTTAAATGTTCGCACCTTTAACAACGAACTTGATCTGTTTTCGCACTATGATCGAATTTACTACAAACAAATACAACCGCGTCGATTACAATTAATATGGCCGACGTCGCATTGCAACGGATCATCACCTTCGATTTAGCGAGTTTAAATTCACACAATTCAATTCAATTTCAATTATTTTATTCAGCATAAACATCATACAATGTTCATCGCCTATTACAATGAGGCGGTTACATTACATTGAGAAGAACATGTATAATACTATCATGGAGTAAAGCTACAAAAGAGCACTTACACCTACTATTTTAAACAAACAATTTCGAATAGTATATAGCATAACTAATACAGAGGGGAAAATCCTCAGAAAAAGAAAGAAGAAGAAGAAGAAGAAAGAGAGAAAGAAAACAAAACAACTCTGTACATATAATTTGTTTGTACATTTACAACTCGTGCTGTCAGTCCTCGCACTAGCGGTTTCACACAATAGCAATTCTTCGGAAAATAAGTCTAAGGCCAGTAGGCAAAAACTATGTGTTTCAGACAGACACTTGAATAATGGTTTACAATCATAATAAATATTACGTTAATCTCGATAATACACGTTAATTATCTATTATACTCTCACGTCTCAAATTCGCTAAATATACATATTTTGCCAATTTACATAATACACTAGACTGGCTAGAAGTAAGTAACAATTTACATTTTTGTAAATTTGGCCAGTGACAACAGTATTTAGGAAGACACTCAATTCTAATATCGCGAAAATGAATCTTCGGACCGTAAAAAGTACTCGAGCGAGCCGGGGTATTCGAGAAATAATATTCGAATATTCGAGGTTAAATTACATTGAATTATATAGGAGTTGTGTCGGGACCGGAAAATGTGCTCGAGTTACCGATGGTATTCGAATCACCGGTGTGTTCGAGCTATCGAAGTTCGACTGTATATTGTATTATGAAGGTATCTTTAACACTTAATTTATTTGCAGTATGTATTTAAACTATATAGTCTATATTGTATTATGGAGGAATATTTAACACTTAGTCTATATCACAGACATATTAATAAATAATTGTTATTAGGTCTGTGGTCTATATGCAGTACACATTTAAACTATATAGTCTATATTGCATTATGGAGGTATCTTTAACGTTGTGGTCTACATGCAGTACATATGTAAAGTATATATTCTCTCTGGCGTTTTCTTTAACATACACTAGACAACACTATAAGTACCCCGATTTTAGATGTTAATAAAACCTTTATTTTTCATCAATTTGCTTATGACCACGTTATTTAAAACGGTGACTGACTGTAATCCAATTATGAAAACGATAAGTTATCTCTTTTGATGACTCTGTTTGAACTATATTGATGAGTTTTCATACGACTTTCATCAGCATTGTACATTCCATTTAGAAGATATGAAATAAAATGTAATGGGGCTACTTATAACTGTAAAGTTTACTTTTTAATATCCTAAGGTTTGTAGTATTCTTTTGTTTATATATCCCATGACTTTGTGTCAAATAAAGCTCAAACACAGGACTTATTTAATTATTAATTTAAAAAGTAAACCTGCTCCGTGTCCTGATAAACACAAATGCAAATTAAAACTAAATTGGTATGTGAAGGGCTGGAGAAACTCAATTAAATTGAATTGAATTGGGGTTTTAAGGCGCACCAACACAAACAATGTCTCTAATGTTATCCCCAGTCCCTTGGTGTCAATGTGTTTCATCAATGTCCATTAATTCTCTACAACCAGGTTGATATCGCCACGGGGCATAATCCATTCCTTAATTAAAGACGCGTTAATCTTTTATCGACCGAAGTGTCATGGAGCTATATTTAACAGTTAGAGGCCAACATATTTCAGGTTTGTAGCGGAACATTTAAAAATCAAATAAAATAGAAAATGGAGTTTTAAGAAGTCCAACAAAGCTGTTTAAATTATATGACTATTGAGCTTTTCTCCGTTCAGTTCGGCATTAAGTCGGAAGTGCATCGTCGATTTCCGAATCCGGTAATTACTGATTACGGAAATCAACGAGTAGTTCCCTCTGCTCGGCGTGATTCGAAGACCTTCGTGTATGTATATATATATATACATATAGGTTAAATTGCATTTTTGGAGGTATGCGATTAGCAGAATCTCCCATTCGTGCATTCTATACTTACCTTTTATGAGGTCATTTGAAATATACGAATATTAGCAATGCTTTTTAATGTATTTATTTTCATGTTCTTGTTTATAAGATATATTTTTGATTGGGTTTCCATTACGACGATCAATGTTGCATGAGCAAATAGTGGTATTCAATTTTGTTTCAGTTGATAAGGCCCTCCCAATACAGCTTTTGTATGAAACCAACATATAACTTGTTGTTGTCAAAAATTGTTATTGTCCATGGGACAAACACGTATGACTCCCCCACTCGCCCGAACAGACATATTTGACGACTCTATGTCCAACCGTTCTCTATTGATCTGAGATCGTTTTGATATTCAATATCCCTGTGACTGTACCTTCTATCTCTACTGGTCATGACCAACCATCCTTCCAAGTTTGAGGACCCTAGGTCCAACCATTCTCTAGTTATTGATCGGACATCGTTTTGTTATTGATCGGAAATCGTTTTAATAGTCAAGGTCACCGCGACCTTGACCTTTGACCTATTGAAACCAAAATTAATAGGGGTCATCTACTGGTCATGACCAACCATCCTTCCAAATTTGAGGACCCTAGGTCCAACCATTGTCTAGTTATTGATAGGGATAGTTTTGATAGTCAAGGTCACCGCGACCTTGACCTTTGACCTAGTGACCCCAAAATCAACAGGGATCATCTACTGGTCATGACCAGCCATCCTACCAAGTTTGTGGACCCTAGGTCCAACCATTGTCTAGTTATTGATCGGACATCGTTTTAATATTCAATGTTACCGCGACCTTGACCTTTGACCTAGTGAGCCCAAAATCAATACGTTTCATCTACTGGTCATGGCCAACCATCCTTCCAAGTTTGAGGACCCTATGACCAAAATTCTCTAGTTATTGATCGGACATCGTTTTGATAGTCAATGTCACCGCGACCTTGACCTTTGACCTAGTAATCCTAAAATCAATAGGGGTCATCTACTTGTCATGACCAACCATCCTTCTAAGTTTGAGGACCCTAGGTCCAACCATTCTCTAGTTATTGATCGGACATCGTTTGTGACACAGACCCACACACACACACAGACAGACAGAAAGCACAAAATCAACATGGCTCCCCTACCACACTTTGTGCGGAGGAGCCATAAAAACATAAAAACCAGTGTTTCATTAGTTGTGCTTTAGTGTGTTTTTATTTTAAAAACATTGAATTATCAACAACGTGTTAGTAGAGCTTACTTGTTAATTTGTTTTCTTCATAAAAGTAAAGTTTGAAGTATTATATACCGCTATAACACAGATACTGTTCAATAAACCTATGCTTTTAGTAGAGAAAACTTTACTCGGGCCTTAGTTAATCTAATCGGTCATGTAACATGTTGGCAGTAAATAGTCAAGCTTTCCTTGCCTTTTCGATGATCATTTAGATCCTTAATTTCGACATTGGAATCTATTCCTGTGTGTGAAGCGTTGACGCAGTTTCTAGTAAATTGACTAAGTAGATTCTGAACAGCAATTACTTGCTAAATTATAATCATCGTACACGGCAGCAGCTGTTATAGTGATACAACACACAAGGAGTTGCTAGTTCGATGGCTGGCGTGGCGCAGTCGGTAGCGCGGCGGATTTATAACCGGAGGCCCCGGGTTTAATCCTCCGTGGTGCCACTGAGTTCCGTCGGTGTGTTCTTGGGCAAGACACCGGGCGGTCCCGTGTATCGGTCTATCCTCCGAGCACGTTAAAGAACCATAGGAATCTATTCGATAATAAGAGTAGGACAGGTTCCCGGATTTCTATGTATCCTTCCACTCTCTCTGGGGCGGCTCTAAATAACCTATACTGTGTTGATGAGCAGTTAAACAACATTCAATTCAATTCACACTTGCTATTTCAATTAACTTGACCAATTAAAGAAGCCACCGTGCATTACACGGATGGCACCCATTGATTCGACATTGTAAATACTCCTCTGACTAGGGAGTTAACGGGACCAATTCGAGAAAAAGAAAATCCGGAGATTGTAAACTTTAATCCGGAGATCCGGAGAGCTACTGAAAAATCCGGAGAATCTTTAGATTTAGCAGGCCTGGGGATATAGTACAATACACTCAAGTGATATGAAAACGCAACACGGGAATTGCCGCTATATATTGTATATACTGCACACTTAATTGCACATAATATTCCAAAGAAATCCCAAGATGTTTTTTAAAAAGAAAGTTGCAGTTAACTAGAGAAAGGACACAACTGTGATGTTGTAGAAGTTTTAATCACACTACACTTTGTAACAAGAACTTCATAAATGTTGAAGTAGCTCTTTGAAAAATTGAGCTAGTTCAGTACTGTATTTAACGTAAATAGTTTGCAAAATGTTGCATCCTAAGTTTGCTCACATGATTGAGCCAAACGCGTACTCTGTGAATAATGAAACATTGAAGGATTACTATTTGCTGTATTATTTGTTGTTTTAGTATTTTTATCAAAAGGAAAGGTCTTACGTAGCCATGTACCATTCGATTAAAAGCAGCATATAGTACATACAATATATAGCGGAAATTCCCGTGTTGCGTTTTCATATCACTTGAGTGTAGGATATAAATTCCATAAATGTACAGATCGTATATAAATTATTGTTTGGGGCGCTTGTTTCAGCCACAGATGTTTTGGACTTTTCAGACAAAGTACAACGCGTACCTAAATAAGTTGTATATCAGTGAAACAGAAAGTTTCAGTGGTAAATAAAAATGCCTTACTTTTCAAAATCGCTGCATGAAACATTCGAAAAATACTTATTTTTAGAATTTTAATCCGAAAATGGTTTTAAAAATTGTTGGATATACGTAAATTAAGACAACCTGAAAGATTTATTGTTGAGTCCATGTCACCAAGCATACATACCATGTACAAATGACCGGTTTTGATATTATATGTTGTACCAATTGAAATGTTTTGTTGCATTTAATCGGTCAAGGACTAAACTACCCATGAACATATGTAACTTATCGGTAAAAGTGCACCTATTTAATGATCGTCCCTCGTACTATTCTTTACCGTATATATATATATATATACGTATATATAGTGTCTCTTTTAAATATCGAGTCGTCTTTAACATAGTCTATATGAATCCACCTTTAAATGTAGTCTATATAATATAAAGTCATGTTTAACATGTAGTCTGTATGAAGTACATATGTAAACTTTATAGTCTATATGTAGTCATATTAAGTATAAAGTCAATTCGTTTTGAGAAATGAGGAAAAAAACTTTAACCAAAACCTTAAACAAAAAACGGCAAAACGGACAGACGGACGGACGGACGGACAGACGGAAATCACCAAACCATAAGCCTGGACTTGCTACGAACTCCGGCTAAAAAGTGACGTTGGTAGAAAATGGTTTGCCTTCCATTGTGACAATCATGTTCTAAATAAATAATTGAGAAACAGCTACATTAGTTACTCTATAGCTTTTTCGAGGATTCTTTTAACCAAGAAAACAGAGAGAAATAAAAAATTCTCTTTGATTGTGAAATGTGAGTAACTTTTGTCACTGGAATCTATTCTTGTCTTGTGAAAATTGAAGCTATGAAGCAATTTCTATTAGTGACAGTCAATGTAATTGGTACTCGGTAAATTAAATAAGTAGATTTTGAAGAAGCAATTCTTAAATTATTTACGCATTTAATATGAATGACAGATACACATACTGACAGTGTGTGTTTTCTTTGTTTCTGCGATGTTATTTCAAAGTTTCCTTGGTCATATTCACTTGCATACAATCTTTATTAAGCGTGTTCAAAAGAGGTTATGACCCTATCATTTTGTAACGCACTTCATGTTTAGAGGTTGTACGCCATTTTGCTTTCTTCTTTTATTGTTCGATGACTGGACAGCTTGTGCACCCTATGACGACGTCTACCTAAATCCTCAAAAGGACGGTAACGTTTTATGCTTGAAGTAAATTTTGTCGGACCCGTATTTGTTTGTTCTCTTGATGCTCTGGCTTCTGCCAAGTCATTGGGTACTTGCATTGTGGCTTTATGGGGTTTTCTTTTTATGTTCATATATACATAACGAGGGGATCCATAGGGGATCTATTTGTACAAACTTCTGAAGACAATGTGTTCCTGCTTTGTAGATTTCTAGGAATTTTATATTCATATATACATGAGCATCTATTTGTTATACTTATATTGCCTATTAATGCTGCCTTTTTAAAAACAAAAAATAGCCTGGCGAGGTTTTTGTTTTACACTGTCCCGTTTTTTGGGATGACAATAGGGTAAGAATGAAGTTTGGTGCACCCTAAAATCCCCAGTGTCAGGTTTGCCACTGAACGTTCAAATGCGATGATATAAAATTTGAATATATATCATGCCATGTGTCCACGGCAGGGTATTCCATTGTGGCAATACTATACAGTTTAGCATTGAACACATTACTGTAAGTAGACACCGTCTTGATATGACATTCTTACTGTTTAAAGCATTGGCGTTAAGCCCCATGTATAGCATAGCATAACATACCAGAAAAAGGATAAGACTTTTCTGTTCACTGTCTTGACAGATTGGGCGCTAAATCAGGAATATAGCGAGGTTGTTATCTACTGACCGTCCAAGTCGGTTACCTCCTTATTGTGTATTGTCCTGTTCATTGACCTTTTGATATGCTCATTATAAGTCTGTCGTACATAGGGTACTGCGGTTTCGATATCACCATGTTTTCTCTCATTTATTGTTTTATATCGACATTAACGACTGACATGACAGAAAATGAAGAAAAAACCTTTTAAGGAGTCATACTTAACATGTGGGCTATATGAAGTACATATTTAAACTAAATAGTCTATATTGTATTATGGAGGCATCTTTAACGCTTAATCTATATGAAGTACATATTTAAACTATATATAGTCTATATTGTATTATGGAGGCATCTTTAACACTTAGTCTATATGCAGTAAATATTTAAACTGTATATAGTCTATATTTTATTATGGAGGCATCTTTAACACTTAGTCTATATGCAGTACATATTTAAACTATATAGTCTATATTGTATTATGGAGGTATCTTTAACACTTAGTCTATATGCAGAATATATTTAAACTATATAGTCTACAGTCGAACCTCGATAGCTCGAAGTCAGCGGGACCATAGGGATATGTTCGAGCTATCGGTGGCTTCGAGGCATCGAGGGAACGATAAAAAACAAAATATCTATCCGAATTTGTGTACCGCCCGAAACAGTGTTACTTGTGTACGTGATGTATCGATCTCGGTATGTTTTTTATGTTCATGCATGTTTGTTTAAACCTCATAACGGATATGCAACATGTAATTGTTACACTGAAAATACAAGAAAAACTGCAATAATGTGTTTGTTTTATCATTTATTTAAAGAAATATCACAATAATAGATTTTAACATACAAGCCGGAAGTCTAAATAATGAGAACAAGGTTAGACTTGGTTTGGTTTTTGGTTTAAACATATTTTATTGCAACATTTACATTAGTTTGCAAAAGGGTTGGGCCACAAGTTCTACAACATTAGTTACGGCCCGTCCCTATACAGTTTGTTTACAAAATAAATAGTATGGCAGTTTTACAATCATAAAACATTTTAAACGAAAAGTATAGGAAATGCATTACTGAAGTTTCATCGAAAACGCCTTGTATCTTTAATATATTTTTGCACTGCTACAAACACAAGCTCATTATCTCTATCGTTCAGCTCTGTATTACAAGGTAAGACTGGTTTCGGTACATAGAATTGAATAGAATAGACAATAGAGTAGCACATAATTTTTTATTAAACCCAATAAACAAACGTTGTTTAATTAGAAAATCAACCGTGTTTAATCAGTAAACGAATTTCACTAAACATACTCGGGAAATGCTTTTATCTAATTAAAAAGTGAACACACTTTATTTTAATCATTGTTTTATTTTTATTAAAACCAATCAACAAACGTTATTTAATTAGAAAATCAACCGTGTTTAATTTATCGTAATTAACAGTAATCGAAGTTCACTAAACATAAATTGTATCTATTATCGTTTTCCAATCTTAAATGTTCGCACCTTTAACAACGAACTTGATCTGTTTTCGCACTATGATCGAATTTACTACAAACAAATACAACCGCGTCGATTACAATTAATATGGCCGACGTCGCATTGCAACGGATCATCACCTTCGATTTAGCGAGTTCAAATTCACACAATTCAATTCAATTTCAATTATTTTATTCAGCATAAACATCATACAATGTTCATCGCCTATTACAATGAGGCGGTTACATTACATTGAGAAGAGCATGTATAATACTATCATGGAGTAAAGCTACAAAAGAGCACTTACACCTACTATTTTAAACAAACAATTTCGAATAGTATATAGCATAACTAATACAGAGGGGAAAATCCTCAGAAAAAGAAAGAAGAAGAAGAAGAAGAAAGAGAGAAAGAAAACAAAACAACTCTGTACATATAATTTGTTTGTACATTTACAACTCGTGCTGTCAGTCCTCGCACTAGCGATTTCACACAATAGCAATTCTTCGGAAAATAAGTCTAAGGCCAGTAGGCAAAAACTATGTGTTTCAGACAGATACTTGAATAATGGTTTACAATCATAATAAATATTACGTTAATCTCGATAATACACGTTAATTATCTATTATACTCTCACGTCTCAAATTCGCTAAATGTACATATTTTGCCAATTTACATAATACACTAGACTGGCTAGAAGTAAGTAACAATTTAAATTTTTGTAAATTTGGCCAGTGACAATAGTATTTAGGAAGACACTCAATTCTAATATCACAAAAATGGATTTTCGGACCGTAAAAAGTACTCGAGCGAGCCGGGGTATTCGAGAAATAATATTCGAATATTCGAGGTTAAATTACATTGAATTATATAGGAGTTGTGTCGGGACCGGAAAATGTGCTCGAGTTACCGATGGTATTCGAATCACCGGTGTGTCCGAGCTATCGAAGTTCGACTGTATATTGTATTATGAAGGTATCGTTAACACTTAATTCATTTGCAGTATGTATTTAAACTATATAGTCTATATTGTATTATGGAGGAATATTTAACACTTAGTCTATATATGCAGTAAGTATCTTTAACGTTGTGGTCTACATGCAGTACATACGTAAAGTATATATTCTCTCTGGCGTTTTCTTTAACATACACTAGACAACACTATAAGTACCCCGATTTTAGATGTTAATAAAACCTTTATTTTTCATCAATTTGCTTATGACCACGTTATTTAAAACGGTGACTGACTGTAATCCAATTATGAAAACGATAAGTTATCTCTTTTGATGACTCTGTTTGAACTATATTGATGAGTTTTCATACGACTTTCATCAGCATTGTACATTCTATTTAGAAGATATGAAATAAAATGTAATGGGGCTACTTATAACTGTACATTTTACTTTTTAATATCCTAAGGTTTGTAGTATTCTTTTGTTTATATATCCCATGACTTTGTGTCAAATACAGCTCAAACACAGGACTTACTTAATTATTAATTTAAAAAGTAAACCTGCTCCGTGTCCTGATAAACACAAATGCAAATTAAAGCTAAATTGGTATGTGAAGGGCTGGAGAAACTCAATTAAATTGAATTGAATTGGGGTTTTAAGGCGCACCAACACATACAATGTCTCTAATGTTATCCCTAGTCCCTTGGTGTCAATGTGTTTCATCAATGTCCATTAATTCTCTACAACCAGGTTGATATCGCCACGGGGCATAATCCATTCCTTAATTATAGACGCGTTAATCTTTTATCGACCGAAGTGTCTTGGAGCTATATTTAACAGTTAGAGGCCAACATATTTCAGGTTTGTAGCGGAACATTTAAAAATCAAATAAAATAGAAAATGGAGTTTTAAGAAGTCCAACAAAGCTGTTTAAATTATTTGACTATTGAGCTTTTCTCCGTTCAGTTCGGCATTAAGTCGGAAGTGCATCGTCGATTTCCGAATCCGGTAATTACTGATTACGGAAATCAACGAGGTATTTCCGACTGCTCGGCGTGATTCGAAGACCTTCGTGTATGTATATATATATACATATAGGTTAAATTGCATTTTTGGAGGTATGCGATTAGCAGAATCTCCCATTCGTGCATTCTATACTTACCTTTTATGAGGTCATTTGAAATATACGAATATTAGCAATGCTTTTTAATGTATTTATTTTCATGTTCTTGTTTATAAGATATATTTTGGATTGGGTTTCCATTACGACGATCAATGTTGCATGAGCAAATAGTGGTATTCAATTTTGTTTCAGTTGATAAGGCCCTCCCAATACAGCTTTTGTATGAAACCAACATATAACTTGTTGTTGTCAAAAATTGTTATTGTCCATGGGACAAAAACGTATGACTCCCCCACTCGCCCGAACAGACATATTTGACGACTCTATGTCCAACCGTTCTCTATTGATCTGAGATCGTTTTGATATTCAATATCCCTGTGACTGTACCTTCTATCTCTACTGGTCATGACCAACCATCCTTCCAAGTTTGAGGACCCTAGGTCCAACCATTCCCTAGTTATTGATCGGACATCGTTTTGTTATTGATCGGAAATCGTTTTAATAGTCAAGGTCACCGCGACCTTGACCTTTGACCTATTGACACCAAAATTAATAGGGGTCATCTACTGGTCATGACCAACGATCCTTCCAAATTTGAGGACCCTAGGTCCAACCATTGTCTAGTTATTGATAGGGATAATTTTGATAGTCAAGGTCACCGCGACCTTGACCTTTGACCTAGTGACCCCAAAATCAACAGGGGTCATCTACTGGTCATGACCAGCCATCCTTCCAAGTTTGTGGACCCTAGGTCCAACCATTGTCTAGTTATTGATCGGACATCGTTTTAATATTCAATGTTACCGCGACCTTGACCTTTGACCTAGTGAGCCCAAAATCAATACGTTTCATCTACTGGTCATGGCCAACCATCCTTCCAAGTTTGAGGACCCTATGACCAAAATTCTCTAGTTATTGATCGGACATCGTTTTGATAGTCAATGTCACCGCGACCTTGACCTTTGACCTAGTAATCCTAAAATCAATAGGGGTCATCTACTTGTCATGACCAACCATCCTTCCAAGTTTGAGGACCCTAGGTCCAACCATTCTCTAGTTATTGATCGGACATCGTTTGTGACACAGACCCCCACACACACACAGACAGACAGAAAGCACAAAATCAACATGGCTCCCCTACCACACTTTGTGCGGAGGAGCCATAAAAACATAAAAAACAATGTTTCATTAGTTGTGCTTTAGTGTGTTTTTATTTTAAAAACATTGAATTATCAACAACGTGTTAGTAGAGCTTACTTGTTAATTTGTTTTCTTCATAAAAGTAAAGTTTGAAGTATTATATACCGCTATACCACAGATACTGTTCAATAAACGTATGCTTTTAGTAGAGAAAACTTTACTCGGGCCTTAGTTTATCTAATCGGTCATGTAACATGTTGGCAGTAAATAATCAAGCTTTCCTTGCCTTTTCGATGATCATTTAGATCCTTAATTTCGGCATTGGAATCTATTCCTGTGTGTGAAGCGTTGACGCAGTTTCTAGTAAATTGACTAAGTAGATTCTGAACAGCAATTACTTGCTAAATTAATCTGAATGAAAAATATACATACTGACGATAATTGTTTCTTAGTTGCATCGACGTAAATGCAAGTTTTATGTTTCCAATCTAACGTTGTCTATTAAAATACCAATAAGTCAAATGCGCGTGATTGTGAATTTGTGAACACCGAGTTAATTGTATATGGATAGACAGATCATTGCGGTGTCAAAACAGATTAGAAGAAATCTAAAGGGTTAAGTAGTCTCTTTGAAATATGTTTTACATAAATCTTTGAGAAAGTTATTTTAAGAAGTTTAATGATAGATTATATTCTTATCAGTTTTTGCGCATACTATGACCTATTTATTTGTCGACGTGCCGTAAAACACCATTCATTCATTATATGACAGTAATGTGTAATCTAATTGGTTTTAGGATGTGAGTGGAAACGTTAGTCGTTTGATTCATTTTTGATAATGAAATGTCTCATTTTCTTTAGCTCTGATTCCGTCATATTTAGTCCAGGGAGTTATACATGTAATTGACAAATTACTAAATTGTATTGCTTAATATCTGTGTTTAACTATGTTTAACTTTGTAAAATTTGCAATGCATCGGTTTGCATCTGTAAAACTGCCAATATAGTAGTTACATGGTATTAATAAATACTGATAAAGGTGATCCCTTGAGAGCAACAAACACAATTAAGAGAATAAAGCAGCAGACTCGGTTTTATTGAGTCTGTTCATGAGAAGTAATGAAAGAAGCAACACTTCTCACGCCCCCTAGCACCGGCTTAAGCGGTATTCTACTTCAAAGCCACCTATATTGGGCTGGTTGGTCCCAAAGGATCAGTAAAAAATAACACTACTGATTCGTAGTTGACCTTGCGGTTGTTTGTCCGAAATGTATGTGTAGCCTCAGTTGTATCCGACATCATGCGTGTTCCTATTCATGACAAAACAGCAAAATTGTCGTCAACATAGTTTATGTTGCTATTCATGACAATTGCATGAAGATCGCTCACATGCCAAATTATCGGAACCAATCAGATTGCAACTGCGCAGTAGGTTAGAGCGTCATCTACAATGTGTCTACTACTGAACCGAAGGTTCAGAGTTCGAGCCTTATATAAGGCTTTCTTTAAACCATACAATGATAAAACACATATATATATATCCGATTTTTTTTAAAGTCTTCGTGTGTTATTGCTGTAGATTGCACGATAAATTCAAAGACATGCACTAAATGACGTGTTTTACATCAAGAATTCGAAGAAAATCATGGTCGCCGTCAAGTTTTTTTGAAAACATTCAGAACAGTACCTGAAAAATATATGTTTTACCGAGATTATTCCGACATTAGGTTTTCTAAATAGTATGTCTTAGTACGTCTGGCTCGCTTAGCTCAGTGGGTAGCGAGTGTAATTTTAGTGTGGGTTCAATCCCACGAAGCGGTACATCTTTTTTTTGTACCGCCATTGAATTCCGTCAAACAATCTTGTTTTTTTTCCAATAAATATTCAATAATGGTTGGTGTGATATGTTTGTCAACGCAAGTATTTTGTGTTTTATAAACTAAAATTTACAAAGTTTGATTTAAAGAACAATACCTCTTAAACATTATTGACATACCCATATTTATGAAAGACGCTTTTTGATTTATGAAACGCATTTAGATTTTGGTTTTATTATTGCGCATCTGTCTTCATTTTGAAATGATACGAAAAAAAGTGTGTTGCACAGCAACGATTTGCAAATATATGGAAATGAAAATATCTATTTTTTCAAACAAAACAAATTATCGTTAATTCTCGTACAAAACGTTTTCAAAGGATATCTGACATCTTTGTTCTGCTATAGGGAGAGCTCAGACGCTAAACTGATCAGGCTCCGTGGCATCTATTGTTTATCTTGAGTGTGCATGAATACTCCACTTTGTGCTAAAAAGGTATTGCCACAAGCAAAATCCGATTTCAGCAATTTCATTTCCGATCTTGACTACCTAATCACAATACGTGTTTACGCGTCTAAGATACATATTGTAAACTTCTTAAGCTATCGTCGTCACAAAGGTCTTAGGATATAGAGAACACGATGTCTATGCTATCTAGTTTATTAGGAGCGACTTAGAAAACAAACAATGTTAAGATACCGCCGAACTATAATGCTTTTTCGTGCAGAGCCGAATTCAATTAATAGTAAAAGACAATGACATAGTAATTTGTTTATCATGTACACTCTCCACATTTTATGTATGGTTTACTAGTTTGTCTTTTAAAGCGACGTGGACGCCGTCATATTGTTTGTTCTCCATGATTACACCCAAGGTTACGTACAATAAATGCCGAAGTATTCCGCATTGTGTTTGCCTAATGCGTCAATGCCGAATTACACGAAGCGTATTTGGTCACCGTTTTATTATGTCGAAAAGTCCATATCTGCATGATAAATAATAAAATGTATACCTGCTTTATTTAGATGACAATATGACATGCTTTGTTTCTTATTAACATTTTCTTAGCATTGTAATCGTTGTTTGTTTTAATGCGTTGATTGTGTTTTTGTGAAAGCTGCATTTCATGTTTATTATACCTACTTTTGGTACACCATAGAACCTGGTTTAAACTCCCAGCGGTCTTTTTTTGCCACTTACTGTTCCAATGGTGGTACCCC
The DNA here is from genome assembly GCA_037043455.1 of Cyrtodaria siliqua. Classification (NCBI taxonomy): domain Eukaryota; kingdom Metazoa; phylum Mollusca; class Bivalvia; order Adapedonta; family Hiatellidae; genus Cyrtodaria; species Cyrtodaria siliqua. The sequence goes on from JAWPHD010008179.1 coordinate 34,529, forward strand.
ATGTTGTCGACCCTTTTCTGTTTGTGGTGTAGTATACTTTGCTATTCCATTGTTACTGTCGTTTGTTGTGTATGCGTGTGTTTGCTTGACTGTTTTCTGTGAATGCTTCAATTCCTGTTCGATTTTTATACCTGCTTTTATAAATGTTATCACTATAAAGAAATATAAAAAGATCGGACAAGGAAAGTAGCATTCGAGGAGGACAGTCAACAACAAAACACAGAAACAAACACGCAAACAGACAAACAAGAAGGCAAAAGTAAAAATAAATGCAAACGACATCACAAACACAAAAAGGTTGACAATAGGCCACTGGGGGTTTAAACCGGTTCTAGGGTGCATTAAACCTCACACTTACCCTACTGTCATCCCATTAAAACAGGACAGTGTTAGTGCTGCTGTCATTGCTATTTGTGGCGCGTTGAAAAAGTTAATATACTGCATTTAATTTGAACATGTAATCAAAACAGAAGGATATCTCCACGTGTTTGAACATATGCATGTTTACTGAAAATAATATCATATACATGCAGTGCTGAGGAAACAAGTTTTTATATTGACACTAACAACACTAAGCGATTAAGTTTATCAATTTACAGGAACCGCTTCCCATTAAACTTTCATTAAAATGTTTAATTTTAACCATCATTCACGGCATATAGCGAAAAACCGAAATTACATGAGAAATCACTGCGGGGATTTTTTACCAGAATTGTAGAAGGAGGTTTTTGCCCTTAATTGGGGAAAACATTCCATAAATGGGGAATGAAATTTTCAAAATAATTTTAAAATATGGGTCAATCTGCATGATTTTAAAAGAAATTTGGGTGGGAGGAAGGACCTTATACAAGCCGCGGTAAAGAAGGATAAAAAGGCGTGTACTGACATGAGAAAACATATGCTCAGAAAAAAGTAACATCTCTATGTAATTGTGTTATTTTATCTCTCAAATGCCCTCAGTGCTCTCAGTCGCATTGTGAATATATTGTATTTCTGTGGTTCATTTCACTGTTCCGGAATGCTCTTTGAGGTTCGTTTTTGGTTGAAATGAATGATTATTGACTTGGCAATACTGTATTTTGAATTTATGAGCGGATTTGTGTTCTAAATGAAACGGTCCACGTTATCGTTTTGTTCATATTACAGAACCACTAGCACCACAAGAGAAAAGATGACGAGCAATTTCGTGCATGTGAGTGTCACAAGAAGTAATGGTTTCGTTCCCATAGAATGGTTAATCCGAGTTCCATTGATTATTATTGTTAATTTCTTGAGTGGCCATGTTTTGTTAACATAAATGTTGTATAATGTCACTATTCAAGCACATGTCATCTAATTTAATAGAAGAACTGAATGGGAATTATAAGAAGTTGTATGGCATACTTGTTTGTTTAGTTCATTGTGTTTTATTTGAATTATTGACCAAGGTAACAAGGTAACACTTTTGATTATGTTCAGGTTATGTCATTGTCAATGTATTTAGTATTTTTAAATTGTTTTTTTACAAAGGTAGGTGTAGATATCGAACATGAAAATGTAGCTTTCATAGAACAAAGTCAACCAAAAACACGCATTAAAACAAACATTACTTACAGGTATGAAAGCACTTATTAGTTTCCCCATAGACACCAATGTTAAAGTGTCACATATGAATGATTTGCTGCAAATTCAACTCAAGTATGGATAATGCAGCAGTGTAATGTTCATATAGAAAACTATTTTTCCACTTGAAAAATCACCAGGAAACGTGGGGTCACAAGACATGTAAGAAAGTTCTTGTTTGTTTACTAAACTGGTCAAGGGTACAGCTGTTTTTATTGATGGACTGTTTTCATTGCTCACAACGTGTTAACATAGAGTCGAAATTTCGAAAATGTTCATCAGTAAAACCCATTAATACGCTTCTTATACATATAACCACAAAATCGAATAGAAATGGGCAGTTTCCCCCTACTTATAATGCCCATTTTCATCAAAAAAGGAGGGATTACTTTTTATTACAGGAACTACATTCGACTACACCTCGGAGGTTTACATGTAATTAGTGGTCGTAAACCTACAACGTTAATAAGACGCAAGGCATGTGGCATCACATATTCAAAAGGTCAGTGGCAAAAACCCGCTTGGGAAAACACAAAGCCAGAATTCTTGGTGGACGTCTCGAAAGCTGCATTACAATCTAATTTCTATGGTGACGTGATGTAGAAACTTCGTAAGATTCTTGGTCATGATGACTTTCTTACAATCTATATTAAAATTGTTAAAACGTTTATCGAAAGAGGTAATGAACCTATCATTTTGGAACGAACTGCAACGAACTGCATGTTAAGTGATTGACACATTTACAGGTCGCCACCATGCTTTCCCTTCTTTGATTGTGCAATGATCATACAGATTGTGGACCATATGAAATATATTGTGTTGTTGTGTTGCTCTGGCTTATGCCAAGTCATTGAGCACTTGCTTTGTGGTGTTTTTAAGTGTTTTCTTTTAATATATATATATGTATATCTCTCTGTCATTGAGCACTTGCTTTGTGGTGTTTTTAAGTGTTTTCTTTTAATATATATATATGTATATCTCTCTGTCTCTGTCTCTCTCTCTCTCCTGTATGGAAAAAAATATTGCTTAACAGTGCTTTAGAACTCACCGGTTTTCGCCTATACGTCTTCATCAGAGAGTTACAAAAATAAAACATAAAACATAAACGTACAGCAATACACTTGTGAAAAAATATACAAAATCAAAAGAAACTAAACTATCAGTGCACCTCTAGAGGCGCCCATCAAACGAAGTGTATAATATACTACCAAACTGCGTCTTTCTCGCTAAAACTATGCATATATTTGATAAGAACTAATTAACACAGCAGGACTCCCGCTGGGTTCAGGATCTGTTATTGATAAGAAACTGCTACGAATATACGCTATATCATTGACGGATGCTGGTTTATACGCCGACACACAAACATATATATATATATATATACATAATCGTCTTTGTGTTATACATATATTGTCTATTATATTAAGCTGCCTAGTGTGTTATATGATATAGCCTAGAGACGATTTACTTTTTGACGCTGTCCATTTACACTGGGTTTACAATACAAATACAGTAAACCTTGTTTAAATCCCAATCGACCATTTTACCACTGACCGTTCTAAGACGGTAACCCTTTTATCAACCTTTATATGTTTGTGATGTCACATATATTGCCTGTAACCCTCTTATCAACCTTTATATGTTTGTGATGTCACATGTATTGCCTGTAACCCTCTTATCAACCTTTATATGTTTGTGATGTCACATATATTGCCTGTAACCCTCTTATCAACCTTTATATGTTTGTGATGTCACATGTATTGCCTGTAACCCTCTTATCAACCTTTATATGTTTGTGATGTCACATGTATTGCCTGTAACCCTCTTATCAACCTTTATATGTTTGTGATGTCACATATATTGCCTGTAACCCTCTTATCAACCTTTATATGTTTGTGATGTCACATGTATTGCCTGTAACCCTCTTATCAACCTTTATATGTTTGTGATGTCACATATATTGCCTTTTATTTATCCTTGTTATTACTGATTTTTTCGATCTTTGTAATTATTGATTTTTTCGATGCGGGGGGCGTCCGTGGCCGAGTGGTTAGAGTCTCTGACTTGCAATCACTTGCCTCTCACCGCTGTAGGTTCAATCACTCAGGGGCCTAGGAATCTTTATGTGAGGAAGCTATCCAGCTGGCTTGCGGAACGTCGGTGGTTCTACCCAGGTGCCCGCCCGTGCACGAAAATTGCCCGGAGGGGCACCTGGGGTCTTCCTCCACCAGTGGAAGCTTGAAAGTCGCCATATGACCTTAGCTGTTGGTTCGACTATAAAATCCAATTCAATTCAATTCAATTTTTCGATGCGTGTTTTTTTGGTCCTTGAAAGCTACATTTCCGTTTCGATGTACTTGAAAGCTACATTTCCGTTTCGATGTCCTTGAAAGCTACATTTCCATTTCGATATACCTTGAACGCTACATTTCCGTTTCAATTGTATGTTTATTTTTATATATAGACTATAGATAGCTACTAAGTTACATACATGCAACTTGGTCTCTACAACGTTAATTTCCTGAAAATCATACGACTGCAAATGGAGGTCCCAGTGAAGTTATTTTAGAGACATATTTCATTTTGGTGCCGCTTTGATTTACCATGTGTGAACATTTACTTATTTTTAACAGTCGTTGTTGATTTTACATCCCGCTTTGATTATGTCGTTTAAAACATTGCCCGTGAAATTTTATGATGTTGAGTCAGTCTGTATGACAGCATATTGATGTCCGTTACATTTGAATCTCATGGAATCTTGGTGTTTGACAACAAGGCATATAAACCATGGACTTCCAGATCAATTAACCGTGGACTGGTTAACTGCACAAAGTGTCAATTAGGACATATTCTTTCACCAGTGTTTTAAGTTCAAGTGAAGTGGACGTGTGAACAGATATACACTGGTCAAAATTGCTAACCGGTCATTTTATTATTTGGAATATTATATCAAATATTGTATATTTTGAGTTGATATTTCATACAAATAAATATGAGCAGCAAACAAAACGATCAATACATTTTGTAACTTTAAAATCCGCACTTCCGGTCTCGTGACTTATTTTGGCGCGAAATCGCATTATTATCCCGTGCTGCACGAGGTAAGATTTGAACATGTGTTTGTGTTCTCGGAATTGTTTATCGTTTCAATCCCAAACAAAAACTTACTAAACATTAAATAAAAAATGCGTCGGATGACAACGGAAGAGCGTGGACGGGCCGTCGGTATGATTATTGCTGGTACTTCGATTCGGCAGGTAAAGGACCATGCGTAATTTGTTCATTTTTATTAATTTATTTAATCGATTTTCAACGTTTTATTTTCTCTTTTTCAAGTCCAGTATTGTGTATTATAATATTCCTCATCCTTCTGGCAGGTTAGTTTATTCATAAGTTTACTTGTCTGTCCGTCCGTCCGTCCGTCACTTCGTTTGTTCGTTCGTACATGATTCTGTCTAACCATGTTCATTATTTCTGAAAAAGTCGCAATAATGAGTTGTTTTATATTTATAGGTAGCCAGAACAGTCAACAGACGTTTTTCAACAATTTACGACCTTTGGCTCAAATGCAATCGCACCGGAAGTGCTGATGACCTTTACCGAAGGCCAAAAAGACGTGTGACAACGCAGCGTCAAGATCGCTACATCCTTGTAACACACCTTCGTAATAGAAGAATAACAGCGACAGATATTGCCAGACGTTTAATAGGCGTCCATAATAGAAACGTGAGTGATCAAAGAGTACGAAATCGACTACGGATCATGGGATTGAGAGCGAGAAGACATTTTGTGGGATTAGTATTGACTGGAAGACACCGGCGAATTCGGCTTCAGTGGGCCAGAAGGTATTTGAGGTTCACCAGAGCAGACTGGGCAAATGTCGCCTTTACAGATGAGTCCAGATTTAATCTTCAGAAGTCTGACGGCAGAGAGCGAATTTATCGACGACATGGGGAACGATATTCGGATAATTGTGTCAACGAAAGATCTCATTTTGGATGAGGGTCAGTGATGGTTTGGGGAGGTATTAGATTGCACACTAAAACTGATATGGTGGTTGTTCGAGGAAACCTGAACGCAGACCAATACCAGCAACAAATACTTCGACCAACGCTTATTCCCCATATTCGCGCTAACCGTGGGATGACATTCATGCAAGACAATGCACCTTGCCATACTGCAAGAACTACCCGTCAGCTACTTCAGGGCAACAACATTCGAATAATGGAGTGGCCGCCATGTAGTCCGGATTTAAATCAAATCGAACATGTGTGGGACGAAATCGACCGTCGTGTGCGACAGTTACCAAGGCAACAAAATATTGCTGACCTCACAAGGGACATTGTCAATGTTTGGAATAACATACCTCAGCGTTTTCTACATAACTACATAAATTCCATGCGACAACGCTGTTTAGCTGTTGTACACGCAAACGGCTGTCATACGCGATATTGATTTTTGTAAATTTTGAAATTACTGGTATCTATGAATTTCGATACAATAAACTTCTTTGAAATTCATAAAATACTTTGCTTTACTGATGTGATTACTTATAGAACATTTTTCAATACATTTATTTCCAATTTCACATATATTTTATTTTTCTGAGACAAATAAATAAGAAAATAACAAGTGATCGGTTAGCAATTTTGACTAGTGTAGACATGGTGTTATTGCTGATATTGGTGGTCGAGTATTGATGATAGAGTCAATTTGGATGAATCATGTACCAGTTGGTTGCCCGATTAGTCTACGGTTTGCAAGAGGGTACCAGTTATATGGCATATAGGACGCATTCATTTTTAAATGTCAAATGTGTACACTTTTTAAATCAAACTCCTCCTTTATTTATGGCAATATGTTGAAAATGATGAATTGATTGAAATGGCCTTATTGTTTAGATTCGGCTACTGGTCTTGGATTTTAAGTAAACGTTCATTTTGCTTGAAAACTTGTGTATTGAAATTGGATAAAAAGGGCACATTTCTTCTTTAAATAGTGAAATGCATACTGACTTTGGATTAAAACTCCTCCTTCATTAATAAGCAATTTAAAAAATAACGAATCAGTTATATTGGTATTGTTAAGAAGTTGCGATAACTGGTATTTGATATAAAAAAAGTGTTTATTTTGGTCTCAACTGGTACGAAAATGACAGGGATCGGTCACCATTAGAAGTACGCCAAACATTTGTCCTTCACTAGACGTATGTCCTATTTCGGAAATTACTGCTCCTGCATACTCCTGTTTACTTTTGTACGAGAATAAACTTATTTTTTGCACTTTAATCGTACCTATCGATGATTTCAAGTAATAATAGACATATTGAAATAGTTTTTTTGTAATTTTTTTAATTGGGATATGAATTTGGTTTTAATAAAATAAAAGATTTTTAAACTAGGCAAATCTTGAAAACATAAAATCTCCTGGATAATCATGTTCATTTGTGTACAGTGGTAAACGTTTTGTTTTTTCTCACTTTAATCGTACCTGTCGATGATTGCAAGTAATAATAGACATATTGAAATAGTGTTTGTCGTATATTTAATTATATATCATGCTTGTCTCTCTCCCTTTAACCAGATCTAGACTTAAACTGTACTACAAATAAAATTAACATACTAAATATTGAATTATGGTTAATATTAAGTATTGAATTTAGGTCTATAGATGCATGCAATTCAAAATGTAACAATATACAATGTTGGTTCAATTACTTTAAGCATACAAACATGTACATATACAATGCACACATTTAACTAAGTACTTATATATAATTGGTGTAAACAAAATGAATGATCGTTCGTCTGGTATCTACATGAAAATCAGTATCATTAACAAAATAGCCTTTTCGACATTCCTTTTATTGAAATGAGAGCACTTTACAATCATTCAGATGATTTTAATTTTGACTACTTGCATTTCGACACTGTTAACAAGCTTAGCTAATTAAAGTTTGTAAATAAGCCGACTTTAAAACCGCGAAAAACCACAGCCATATTAATTATTTGTAAGTAGGTCTATGGAAGAAACAAACAATAATAATGCGTTGTTCTAATTATCATTTACACGTTTGTCGGTTTTATTTTTATTTGTAAGTGATTGTGTGCTTGTTAAGATCTCAATCGTTAGTTTAGACAAGAGAATACATTAAACACGAGCATTTTTATTTCACACAATGCAAACGAATTAGCGCAATGTACCTAAAATTGTTTTAAATTTTAATCAACTGGAGATGTTGCCATTTGTTAAAAGGTAAAAACTTAAAAACACTTAACTCGCTTTTAGCAAATGCAAGTTCAAATTAAAGCCAAGTACTAAGTTCCAGTTGTTTGATGCATTTGTAGGATCTATTCTACATTATAGTTGAGAAACTTGAGGTTAAATATAAGAAATCGATACAACTAGAAAGAATTCATTTACAATTTTATAAGCAACTACTTAAAGTTAAGAAAATTACATCTTCGATGGCGGTATATGGAGAATTAGGTAGATACCCTCTTTACATATCAAGATATATAAGAATCATAAAATACTGCTTAAAAATTTTAGCAACAGATAGTATAATCCTTTCCAATATTTATAATTCATTATTGCAAGATTGTAATACAGGAGTTGTTAATTGGTTATCGAATGTAAAGACCCTACTCGAAGAACATGGCGTTGGTAATGTGTGGTTAAACCTACATAACGTTTAATCAAAAAACATTTTGTTTCATTAAAAAAAAAAAAAATTGTTTTATTCAAAAATGACAAGAACATATTCATAATAGTGGTGTATTATTATTTTCGTATAAATACTTTAAAAATTAGTTTGCATTTGAAAAATATCTTGATATTTAAGGTTTTTTATTTCGAGCTAAGGCTTTCCTCTCATTCTCTAACTGTTTGCAATGTAAATGGTTGTGCCGCACCGCAGGTCTCCCGCTACCCGTCACGATAAGCCTACAAATCGATAACTGCAGTGCATAGAATATTTAGAACTGTTCTTATAAAACAGAATAGATGGTGGTTTATCTCTTAATGATATCACTTTAAAACTGTTGCTTTTTGCTGATGATACGGCTGTACTGGGATCAAGCCCAGATGACCTTCAATAAAGTCTTAATAGACTCTATGAATACTGAGAATCCTGGGGTCTTGAAGTTAATACTGAAAGTACAAAAATAGTTGTAGTCCGTAAAAGGGGTAGAATTAAAGAATGTGAAAGGTGGTATTATAATGGAAGTTTATTAGATGTCGTCGATGATTTTAATTATTTAGATGTGGTTCTTAATTATACTGGCTCCTTTTCGTTAAACCAACACTGTCTTTGTGGAAAAGCCTTGAAAGCAATGAATATTGTTTTGGTTAATAAACGAAAATATGAATTGAAACCAAAATTATCTCTTCGGCTTTTCGATGCTTTTGTGACATCAATATTAAATTATGGATGCGAAATATGGGGGATTACCAAATCAAAAGATATTGAGAGAATACAGTTAAAATGGTGTAAAATATTTTTGTTGTTTAACTTCCCACAAGTAATGCTGGTATAAAAATGATCAAATATTGGTATAAACTATTTTCTACAGAGAACATTATACTAAAAGCAATATATAAGGATTTGTTATCTAACTGTAATAAGGGCGCGACGAATTGGCTAACTAATAAAAGGTTTATTCTAAACAGTAACGGTTTTAATAATGTCTGGGGTAATCCCATGAGTGTTAGTTTTTTAAACTATTTCCTTTAATATTTAAACAAAAATTAATAGATAATTTCATGCAAAATGGAATGGAGATCTGATATAAAAGGCAGTAGAGTTTTAACGCTATATAAAGTGGTGAAAGAGATTTTTTAGAAACATATCCAGAAACATTATGCTCCAAACAATTAAGAATATGTGTAGCAAAAATAAGATTATCCGCTCATTGTTTAAGAACAGAATAGGGAGATACTCAAGAGGTAAAACAGAGAGAAACGAAAGAGTGTGCGAAATTTGTAACACTAACGATATTGAAGACGAGTACCATTTTATTTTGATCTGTACTACTTACTCTAACATTAGAAACAAATACATTCCTAAATATTACACATCTAGTAAATTCATTTCCGATGCACTTGTATTAAGGCTATCTACATCCATTTTAACAGACTGAAAAAACACTAGGTATCTTATTTCAGAAGATCGTCATTTACCATTGACATACCATAATATGTGTATGTTTTTGTTTGTTTAAATATGTATGAACCAAAATAAAACGTAATGATTATTTTGTTGTATTTGCAATGTTAAAATCTGTCACGTGTGTGTATATTATAATTATCATATATTTGTAATGATGAACAACTGTAATAGTTTAAGTCAATACAAGTATCTATCTATCTGTCTGTCTGTCTATCTGTATATAGCCTTACCTGGACGACAAGTTATTTCAGTACATAACAGCGTTAGCACTGTGGTGTCATATCTCCGTCATATAGAGCTCTGGTCTCAAATATGTGTACTGAAAATGGTTTAACATATGAACGCGTTTTTCATTATCAGCTATAATGTGCATATTATTTAAATCTAACTGCTTCTTTAGTAATGACATAGACCGAAATAGGTATATGGTAATGACATATATGATGTTCAAACTCATGAACTGATTATATTGGTATTGCTATTTAGAGGAGTTGGCTACTAGACTTAACTTTCAAGAAAGCTTTTAGTTAGGTCTTAAATTTGTGTATTAAAATTGGTAAAAAAACAACAACAAAACATCACGCGTCATTTATTGAAAACGTGTTCTATTTTATACCTTTTTGAAATCAACCATTTCGATTTATTTATGATATGATGTTCAATCGTGCGTTTTGATTATAGCATTTTTCCGTAGATATCTTGGCTCATTTTAAATTTAAAGAAAATAGAGCATACAAACTCGTATTTTATCAAAAGATGTTCGCGTAGAGATAGTATGATACTCACTTACCTGTATGCATATCCATTATTGTTTTACAATAACATATTTTTGAATTCCTACATTTACATTTTGCACTAAATCTTAATCGTTATCTCACAAAAAAACAACAGCTCCGATTTAGCACCCGTTTTATCAGGGTCGTATATGTCAGTTTTCATCCCAAATTTCATATAACAATTAAGTCGAGGCGCGTTCACTTCGCACGCTATTAAATTATTTTTTACCGCCTTTCAAAAGGAAACAAATATGGTCGATCGGTTTGTTTTTATTTACCCTCGCCTTGTTGCATGACGTATTTTGGCGAGCATTTCAATAGATGATTACGAAATGCAGAAGGGTCCAGGAAAGGCAGCATCTCTCGTCCAAAGTAGATTATAGTAGATAGAAGCAGTAGAGTTGACTGAAGAAATCCAGCGATGTTTACTGTAGATGATTAACTTTTCTCAAGAAGATTAATTGTAGAAATTTTAGATTTTGACCAATCGGATTGCCTGCAGAATTGTGACTAGGTCAATACGAATGCCGGCAAGAAATTGTCTCGTCCAATCAGGAGACAGGAGCTTAGAGGCGCCAAATGAGTCCCAAGTAGGTCAATCCGGCTGCACCGGCTGCCCGTGAATCTGTTGGTAATGGCTCCACCGGTATCCACACCGTCGTATAAAGGTAATTTATTTTAAAACCCTCAGGGTCCTGTACATCATACGACAGGTGTACATTTTGCATGGTTATTCCAGCATTCGGTGCCCGTGATGTTGCCGTAGGTTCCCCTTGTCTCTTGCGGGAGCTTGCAGTGACAAGTTGTATCTCGGTGTCTGTAGTTTGCAGTATATGTCTACCAATCACCCCTCTTCAGGATCAAATTAAAATATCGTCGGCTAAAAACATATATACATGTATAAAGCATAAGATGTTTCCCCAGTGTGGAAGGAAAACGTGGGGAGATTCCAGACAGCGGCACATATTGCTGGGTCACCTTGCTCCAGACGGCCGCAACACATCCTGCTTGTTCGATGAGCTGAACTGGAAATGGGAAACAATATGCCGACATTCTTTGAATTATATTTGGTACCGCACTTCAAAAGGTGAAAATATGCCTACAAGGGTTAGAAAATGATACGACCACCGATCGAGCGTGACCATTACATATATTCGGTATAATGGATAGAAGTAATTCTTACAGTCTTTGATGTGTTTATTTGGCATAACACGGTGGACTAGGGAAAACAGGGTGTTGTAATTAGTGTCATGTTTGATTATATTTGATTAAATAATAGATCAGAACAGAACATATATTTTATTTCGACTTAAGCATATACAGCTCATCGTCATACAAAATCATGGTTTCAATGCATGCTTGGAAACAAATATAATAAAGTTGACAGAAAAGGAATACTAGTTGAGTGAAGTGAGAGTGTTATTCTTGGATGTGTTACAATTTACACAAAATAATATATTACAATGTCAAATATAAGTGCAACCCTATTGGTTAGTTAATGCATCATCTCTTATTTTAAAGGCTTTCTTACAAAACATTGCTAGATTTATCAGTTGTGATTTTTATCTGTATTTAGAAGATTATTCGTAAACATGTTTGGGCGGTTTGTAAAATATGCTGGAATGTGGGATTTTTTCAAATCATGATAATAAGGGCAAATAAGAATGAAGTGATATTCATCTTCAATATCATTTAAAGTACATAGTGAGCATTTCCTTTGGTTTCTTTCAATATTTCTATGTCGACCTGTTTCTATGGATAATTTATGAGAAGACAATCTGATTTTAGCGACCATATTTCTGTATTTAAAATTGTCTAGAATTTGAAGATAACTTGATCTTTAAAAACTGGATTTAAGTTTCCTATATATGTATAATGATAAACAGTGTGTCATATCAGCGCGTCATTGTGTTACATATATGTCTCTTAGGCGATTAAGAGAGTGATTTTCAGTTTTTAGTATTCGTGCTATTTTCAAAAAACCTGGGTGACCGATTATAAAAGTTGAGTAGTGTGTATATATATTATATGTATAGATATATGTAAATATTCCCCATTTGCGGAAAGAGATGTGCCTTCAGCTGAACATGGTCATCTGGTACAAGCGCAATGCGCTTTGATGCCTGTTTCATTTGATAAATGGCAGTTAAAGTTGTCGATCATGACAATCAGGATACATGGAGGACTATGTAACCGGGTACAGGTAATGGTGAATAATCGATTCCTAACTGTGTGTCCTCGATAGCTCAGTTGGTAGAGCGCTGTTACGGAAAACCAGAGACCCTGGGTTCGAGTCCCAGATTGAAATTCGCCGAGAGTGCAGCCAACTACTAGGCCAATTTCGACGACAGCAGACGATCACGGTGAAGAAGATAACTAGGTGAACAGCTGATCGGCGACAGCAGACGACAATCACGATAAAGATGAATTGAAATTGTAGGTTTTTATTTCTTATTGCATATTGTGTATATTGTCTAGCGCTTTTTTAGTGCTGTGTGGCGGCCGTAAAAAGTCGCACCAACTACAAAACAGTAGTGTTATTACTTACTGGTCCTTTGGGATCATCAAATTCAATCTTTGTGGCTTTAAAGTAGAATATCGCTTATGCCGGTGCTAGGAGGTATTTTCAGTATTTATATATATAGCATGAAAAAATGTTAAGAATGTATTTGTGAATTCCCGTTATAGTACTCTTAAATAAATTCATTCTCTGTTTGTTACGTGACAATGTTTAATGTGTAATACAAATATTTTTATATAGCTTTATATTAAAATTATATGTTGTGTTTTTTTTTTTCAGTCACCAATGGTGACCCATTTATTCTCCCCGTAATTTGGCATGTTGTGGGTCGGGGAGGACCATCCCACCGCACGCCTTACAAACAAACACATCTATAATATTATACAATACACAAGTGATATACATAATAAAATCATCTATTATTTGTATTCAATATGAGAATTCTGTATAAATGGTTGTCTTATAAAGATTTAGCTTGTTTGTGTTGTGTTTTATCTCTATTTGTGTAATAAAAAGTCACTATTTAGAAGAGTACTGTTTTTAGGGGAAAAGATAGAGAAAAACAAATAACTATAATAAATAAGGAGAAAAAAAAAATAGTGTTGTTTATGTTCCCCCACATGATCACATTTCACATCTCACTGATTGTTATATAATATAGAATATCCGACCGTTATCATGGTTATGTCAGTTCCTTGGCCAGAATATTACAGAAAACACAAAATGGAAGGGTGAAGTCTCTGATATTTACAGATCAAAACTAACTAAAAAGGTTCTTATAGTTGCTCCATTTTTTAACAAATGGTTCGAGTACATTGTTTGTTGTTGCTATACATTCCAAAATACATAACGATTTTCTTATTCTGTTTTTAAAGGCCTCTATAGACAGTTTACTTTGTAAATGTTTGGTTGAGAAAATATAATACTTCATTTCAAGTAGTATGTACAAATCGGCTGGTGTTAACGTGTTACTAATATTAAATATAAATGATTCTTCTGTGAAATGTAAATATATTGTAAATATATGTTATTGCTGGACAGCCAAGTTTTTAACTTATTAAGAATCGATTGGGTTTCGGGACAATACCAAAGCATATGTGTTAATGTTTCCTCTTCTTGACAATACTTGCACATTGGACTATCAATGATGTTTATTTTATGAAGAATTTTTCTGGTTGGAAGAATTCTATGGTTTAACCGTACTTAAAACCATTGTAATGTTGTATTTGTTGAGGATTTAAAGGGGGATATGTATATATCATTCCATGTTTCTTCCTCTATGTTATAAATTTCATCCCATTTGGATTTTGAAGTTGGTTTGCTGGGGTTTTGGTTAATAATATTATAAAGGTCCCTTGATCCATGTTTGTTCTTAATAAATGGAATGATATTAAAAGGAAGAATAGGACTTTGTATTTTTTCCATTTTTTCTGTGGAGATATTTTTTCTAATGTAAGCTTTAATTGCCGCAATAACTCCATTGTATAGCAGAAAATGTGCATTTACATTATACAAGTTATTAAATTCCTCAACAGAATAAAAGTTTCCATTCTCATCTATTAAATCATAAAGTTGATGAATACCTTTTGAATACCAAGATTTGTAAAATATTACATTACCTCCAATTAAAATATTAGGATTATAAAATAGTGGAGTTGTTGAACAATTGTTAGCACATAAAATGCCCTTATTTAGTTCTAAAATATTAATGTAAGCTTTTAACACATCTTTCCAAAATATGTTAGTCATTTTTATTATTAATAATTCTGCAAAACCTATCCCTAGGTTTATTAGGTCTTTTAAGTTTATAATATGGGTAACTATATGTTGCCATTGTCCACCTTTAAACACGAGTCTTCTAATCCAAGTTGCCTTAAGTCCATATATGAATGCTTGGAGATTAATCATTTTCAGACCACCCTCATTATACTGTTTAATTAAAATGCTTTTCTTTATCTTTGCTGGTCCCTCCCATAAGAATTCATAAAACATGTCATTTATTTTTTTAATAATTGAATCATTTGGGTTAGGTAATGAAATAAATAAATGATTAAGAATGGGTAATAATATTGTTTTAATTACTGTTATTTTACCAATCGGTGTAAGATATCTACGTTTCCAAAGTTTGATTAGGTTTTGTATTTTTTCTAACTTATCATTATAGTTTATATCAATTATCTTATCAAGATCAACATTAAAGTGTATACCTAACAATTTAAATTGGTTGCTTCCCCATGTTAATTTCCACTTGGTTTTAATTGAGTCTGTACTGTATTGTCTTGTCCCAATCCAAACTATCTGAGTCTTGTCAAAGTTCACCCTGAGTCCAGAAATGTTGGAAAAATAAGAAAGTTCATCGAGTGTTTCATTGAGTGAAGTATCTGACCCATCCAGAAAAATGGAAGTATCATCGGCAAATTGTGAAAGTTTATATTCCATATCATTTATAGATATTCCTTTAATTTTTTTGTTGTTTTGTATTTTTATTGCTAAAATTTCAGCACATAATATAAATATATAATGCGATAATGGGTCCCCCTGACGGCATCCCCTGCCTATGCTGAAAAACTCAGATAAATTACCGCCTTGATTAACCGCCAGTTTCGCATTTCTATAGAAAAATTTTATCCAAGAAATTATCGAGTTTCCAAAATTGAAATACTTAAGAACGCTGTGAATAAATTTCCATGAAAGAGAATCAAATGCCTTCTCAAAATCAAAGAGTAAAATGAGTCCTGGTAAATTATTTTCTTCTGCAAAGTGCATGATATCAAATGTCATTCTTGTGTTTTCCCCCATATATCTCCCTGCAATAAAACCTGTTTGATTTTCATTAATTAGTTTGTTTAAGATAGATTTTATTCTATAAGCAATGGCCCCTGAAGCAATTTTATAAACACAGTTTAAGAGAGAAATTGGCCTATAATTTTTTAAAAATCTTCTTGGTTTGTTATCTTTAGGGATAAGTGTAATAATACCCTCTTTCTGTGTTACAGACAGTTCCCCATTAATATACCCACAATTTATAGCTCTCACAACAAAATGCCCCAGTTTCTTCCAAAATACTTTAAAGAAGTCAGCCCCAAAACCATCAGTACCCGGCGAACGATTATTTTTCATACAAAATAGCGATAATGATGCTTGCTGATAGGTTAATAGGCCCTCTAATGACTTAGATTCCTCCTCATTCAATTTGGGTACACTTAGTCCTGACAATTCTTTATCTAGATCTATTGTTTCTAATATTTCATCTCTGCTGGAGTATAGAAAAAAAGAATAAAAATATCGGACAGGGAAAGCAGCATTCAAGGACAACAGTCAACCACAAAACACAAAAACAAACACGCAAACAGAGAAACGAAAAGACAAAAGTAATAAAAAATGCAAACGACATCACAAACACAGAAGGGTTGACAATAGGGCTACCGCCTTGGAACGGTCAGTGGCAAAGTAGGCCACTGGGGGTTTAAACCGGTTCTAGGGTGCACCAAACCTCACACTTACCCTACGGTCATCCCGTTAAAACAGGGCAGTGTAAATAAAGAAATCCCCGCCATGATCTAATCTCTAACCAACAAGGCAGCATCAATAGGCAATATAAGTAAAACACAAATATGATCGTGTAAATATAATACAAAAAAACAATAGCCTAGAAAGCCACAATGAAGGTACTCAATGACTTTGCAGAAGCCAGAGCAGTAAGAGAATAAACCATTAAGGGCACGACAAGAAAGATCATGGACAAACATCAAACGCCACCGTCCCAATGGGCTTTAGGTAGGCGTCATCACAGGGTCCACAGCCTGTCCGGTCATCGTACAATTAAAGAGGAAAGCATAGTGGCGAACTGTAAAAGGGTCCACCACCAAGCATGCAGTACGTTGCAAAATGATAGGGTCATAACCTCTTTTGATA
Source organism: Cyrtodaria siliqua (assembly GCA_037043455.1). NCBI lineage: Eukaryota > Metazoa > Mollusca > Bivalvia > Adapedonta > Hiatellidae > Cyrtodaria > Cyrtodaria siliqua. Next base: position 51,516 of record JAWPHD010008179.1, read on the forward strand.
AATTTTTTAACAAGTTTAACAAAGATAGTATGAAAGTGATCATGACCAAGAATCTTACGAAGTTTATAAATCACATCAACATAGAAGTCAGGTTGTGATAGTCCTTGTCGCAGAAGAGTCCTTAAATTACATTTATATTTGGAAAGAAGATCAGGGTTACGATAATAAAATTTTGCAAAGGTTTTACGAAGTTTATGGTAACGGTAACCCTGATTGAGTAACTTTTTAGTTATACAAAGATTACGAATATTAAAGTCCTCAACTCGAGTACAAGCTCTAGAAAAACGAATAAGTTGAGACAGATACACCCCATAAGAAATTGCTCGGGGAACATCCCCATCCAAGTGGGGATAATTAACAATGTCAAAATTAAAATCATCTCTCTTGTCATAGATTTTGCTAATTATTTCACCATTCTCAATCGAGAGATCTAAATCAAGGAAAGAAGCGTTATTATCAGATATATTTTCTTTATTAAGCCGAAGTTCTTTAGGATAAATATTATGAACCATAGTTGGAAAGAAAGGGTTGTCAATGTTCAGTATGTCATCCAGATACCGAGAGGTGTCATTAAAAGCTTCAATAACATCTGCCTGGTTATCTGGTGAAAGACTCAACATGAAATCCCTTTCATAGCAAAATAAAAACAAATCTGCGACAAGTGGTGCACAGTTCGTACCCATAGGGATACCAACAATTTGTCTATAAACGGTGGTACCATACCTGACGAAAATATTATCTAATAGGAAGATGAGTGCTTCACAAACTTCATAGCAAGTCCACATAGTATAATTGTCTAAACTGCCGTTAGTGAAAAACGCTTTAATATTATTACATGCCAAAAATGTAGTATTTTCTCTAGCGAATGTTTTTTAAATAAGGGAAATTAGCTTGTCTTTAATAAGGTGATGTGGTAAGGTTGTATATAGTGTAGAGAAGTCATAGGTACTTAATGATGAAACTTGACCTTTATTGAAAATTTTATCAAGAACGTCTCCTGAATTTTTTATAGACCAAAATAAATTAATCCCAGAGTTTTCATAAGTTTTATCACAATATAGTTTAACGTGATCTTTAACGGCAATAAGACAAGAAGTTAAAAGTTTGGAGATGTTTGTTGTCGTGCAGGCACTAGAATTAGAAATAAAGCGAGCCTTATATGGATTTTTATGTAATTTAGGAATCCAGTACATGGTAGGCAGTTTATTTTGCTTATCGCTTACACCAGCCTTGAAAGTAGTGCACCGAGTGATATGTGCGGAAACAACATCATCCTCAGTAGAATTAACTGGAGTATATGAATTGGTGCTGCCGAGTTCCAGAGATAAAACATTGACGTAATGTAGGCGTCAAACAATAATTACATTATTAGCTGCTTTATCTGCAGGAACTAAAACAAATTTATTATGAAATTCCTGAATTCCCGATTTAAGATTACGAAAGGAAAACCTAGGTCTCGGAGGTAGTAAAGAGGGGTTAGCATTATAAAAGTTAATACGTGTATCTATAATTTTAAGAATAGACTTTTTCCAAGTAGAAAGCGAGTTTGGGTCTGCATGTTCTCTACGACACCATTTTATACTAAAATCTTCAATGGAGTGGGCGATCTGGGCACGACAGGCATTAAAATCAATAGCTGAAGGTAATCTATATTTAGGACCTTTCGAAAACAAATGCCGAATACGTTTATCAACAATATCAAAATTACCAGTGATGACATGACCTGCTGGAGCATAGCAAAATTTTGATGTGTTGCATTCACATTCCTTAGGAGTATTAAGTACTATATTAAGGTCAGAAACTATTTTGTTGTAGTTGAAAATAATATTTCTAATAGGCTTTTTATACTTATAACAAATTACAGGACTTTCGGAAGTTTTGAAATATTTTGGGATAGAATCAACTACACGAGTATCCCGAAAAATACTAGGCATGTCAATGAAATCAATACCTTTATTAATATATAGTAGTTTTAGAAAATGCCTGACGTGATCAGACTCCTTGTCAATATGGGGTCGGAGAACATGTTGTGTGTAGCTTTGAACTATACAAGGGATCTGTACGAATGAAAATTTTGTCGGCTTCCTCGTCGATCAACTTCAGTGAAGAAATAGACAAAGATGTAAGCCGTGAAAGCATAGAGTGCTTTCCAGACTGTTTAAAAATAGTATGTAAATCAGCGACAGAAATAATTACACGCGATTTACGTTTGATGTTACCATTACGCCTAAGACCATGCGACCTAGATTTACGCTTTCGAATAGAAAATATAGAAAAAATGTCAATATTAGGATCTTTAGAAATATTTCCTTCTTGGTAAATATTGTCATTAAGGCCGAGTGGATAAGGCGTCTGTAAGTTTTTCATCCACTTAAGTTCTGCAATGTGTCTAGCTTTTATTTTGAAGCTTTTAGTAGCATCATTATCAAAAAATAAATATTCAACTGGTTGAACAGTTACGTAATTAAAATTATGACCTGACTGACGAAAGTGTTGGTACAAGTAATTTTTTAACTTTTTAGGATTACTTGCATTATATTTGTGTTCACGAAATCGAACTTTTAAGGATCGACCTGTTTGTCCAACATATTGTATACCACAAAGTGGTGCATTTCAAGTCAGAACATAAATGACGTGAGTAGTACGTCAATCAACATTTGAAGCTAGACATACATTAAACAATCTACCATTAACAGCTGATTTAATAGTGGACTTGCACGATAAAAAATTGCAACAACTGCACCTCTTAGCATTGCACTTATAAATAGAGGGAGACACCCTGCGTCTTGAATGAACTAAATGATTTCTGAAAGGAGACTTTACATGGTATTTCCTCAAAACAGGTGATCCTAGAGGAGTTACGGAAACTTTTGAGCCATTATTAAAAATCCTAGTAATATTATTAGAAGGAACATGAAACGAAGTTGCCGAATGAAGATTTAAAGGTGTAAGGCGTACATATGGTTTAGTTCAAAGAAATGAAGAGTTATTTTGTGGAATTTGTATTGATGACGCAGAGTTTAACCGAAGAGGTGAACGATTTATATTTAAAGTTTTAGCTAAAAGACTCATAATTGTTTTTATGGAGAGTAATACCATTCTGTGAAAAGCGAAATAAGGGCCAATAAGGATTTATTAGAGATACGAAATAGAATCGTATCAAAGATCCATAAGAAATAATATTAGTAAACTTACGGAGTGTTAAAAGAGGTCCAAAACTCACGTCAGTGTCTAATGCAAGATAATGAGGAAAGTTAAGGAAAACCCTAATAAAATGGGCCAAAATGTCGATGAGCACAAAACCTTCAACACGGTATATGAAACACACGTGTTTAAGGAAAACTGGATCAATGAATGTCATACAATCCCTGTAGGATGTAAAAATAACAATATTGATTGGATGTACGGGGAGACTTTTTACGGACGCCACACGGCACAAACAACACAATTGTGCATAAAAAAAAATAATAAAAATAAAAATATCGGACAGGGAGATTTGTAGAAGGTTTCAGTTTCTTTTAGAATATCTTTCTGATCTGTGATTATACTCCCATCAGGCCATTCAATTTTGGGTATAATTTTACTAGTAAAGTTGTGCGTCTCTAAATTGCAAAAATATTTAGTTGGTTTTTCTCCATCTTCTATTAATTGAGCTCGTGATCTAATAAGAAAACCATTCATTTTTTTGCCTACGAAGTAACAGTAGTTCATCTTTTAATAGTTCAAGAGTGGGTATTTGATCAGGAGAGAGTCTTTGTTCTAAATGTTGTATTTCAAGAACAAGATCATTTTCACGTTTTTCATTTACTTTTTTTTTGTGGCTTGAATATGATATTGGTTTTCCTCTTAATTCCATCAACAATGTATCCAAAAATAATTGATCAGTAATTGTAAATTGAAGTTCATTATTTGGTATGTTGTTAATGTAATCAATATTATAAATTGGAAGCGCATATTGAATTTTAATTTCATCTATTTTGTTATTCATTATATTTAAATATTCAATATCACTTAGAAGCGAATTGTTATGTTTCCAAAGAGGTTTGCCCTTTATAAATTCAGTGAAATTGCAGTTTAACATGGTAATTGAATGATCTGAGCGGTAGCTAGCTTCAATAGTACACTTATTTACAGATGATAAAAGATTTTCAGAAACTAAAAAGAAATCTAGTCTTGCTTGTTTTAATGGTGTCTTCTTTCTCCATGTGTACCTTCTTAAATTGGGATAAAATTCTCTATATGGGTCAATAAGATTATAGCAAGTTTTGATTTCTAACAGTTTTGCACGCGCATTTTTATTGTTAATATTTTTATAGTTATAATAATCTATCTCAGGATCTTGGACCAAATTAAAATCTCCACATAAAATCAGGCCATTATTATTATTCATGGTCTCTACAGTTGTCATTATCCTATCAAAAAATGAAGGGGAATCTGTGTTTGGGCCATAAAGTGAATTAAGGGTTAATCTCTCGTTATTAACAGTTAAATCTACAGTTATAAAATGTCCCTCAGGGTCAGATATATAATTATGTACTTTATAGTCTAGGTCTTTGTTAAAAAGTATAGCTACTCCTCGGGCATTTGATTTACCTGAGCTGAAAATACACAGGTGTTGAATGTATATCTTGTAGGCAAAAGATATGACACTTTTTACTTTTTATATAGTTAAAAACGTCAAGTCGTTTTTCTGCTGACCCAAGGCCCTGACAATTAACGGACATTATTTTTACTTCAGTCATTTATGTATAAAAGAAAAATGTGTAAATATGACCAAGTGAGAGAGAACACATACAACAATGAAAAAATGAAAAACAGTATACAGAACCAAAAAGCAATTCTGCATAATTATACAAGAAGCCATTTAATCTCACATTTTGGCTAAAACCTAATTATTGATTTTCTATATAAAAAAAAAATCGATTAAACATTCAAGGACATTTGCAAACTATTATTTTGGTCTAAGCAAACAAATTATATATAAATATATATGTATTCTGGTCTAAGCAAACAAATTATATATAAATATATATGTATTCTGGTCTAAGCAAACAAATTATATGTAAATGTATATGTAGTTTAAGTAATAACTTGATAAACAATTAAAATAAATCTTTCGGACAAATAATAGTGAACTTTTTTGAATTTAAAAATTACCTGTTCTGAGTCTTCATTTAGTAAGTTCACCAAGGTTTGTACACAGTAACAAGTTAAAAACAAACACATTGCTATTTAATTAACATTGTCTAATCGTAAGCAGCTGTGTTTGAACAATTTATATACTATGTTTCAAGTAATTCTATTTTCGTAATAAAAATGTAAATCATTTTTTACCATTAATTTGTATTTTATTTAATTACAATGTAAACTTTTACAATTATTTATATCCATTATTGTTTACAACTTGATTTGTCATTTTTATGTAAACTGTTCACTTTTTAATTGATGTAAATGTTGTTAAACAGTAGGTATCCTATCATTTCAAAAAGCTGTACGACCTAAAGTGTTGTCTTATTAATTGAAACTTATTATTGTGTGTACAACTGAATGTTTATATTTTGTGAATACAATTCTTATCACAATGTTTTCTTTAATTGCTGTGTGTGTCATTTAGAATAATATATAGAGAATTATTATAATCTACATCCAACTTTGATGTAAATAATTGTTTGCCTTTTTTCTGTCTTGAATGTAAAACATTATACTTGTCTTCTTTATAAATATATGTATATACACTTACTTATTTTAACTGTATGTTATGTTTTATTTAGAAATAAAAGAAATAGATGCTAAAACTGAAACAAATATATGCATTTATTTCATAATCTACATTATATCAGTACAAATAAACTTCTCCGAATTGCCAAACATAATATGATCTCAGCATGCAATTATCACCACAATACTCATCAAGTCACACTGCAAACTACCAACAAATTAAAACACTTAACTCCCCATTAGCACCTATGTATAGCATATGACAAGTTACATTGACATGCGCCAAGTAGTTATTGTGGTTTTGTACACGAAAAAGCTAATAAACTATTTCCCAGAATAGTAGTGAAAATAGTGGTCAAATAAGTCCCAATCAATAATAAGGTCGAGGTTCAACTGTAGAACGGCGAAATGGGTTGAATGTAGAACGCAGACATATTGTCGAATGCAGAAAGGAGAACTATGTTCGAATGTAGAACGGAGAACTGGGTTCGAATGTAAAACGGAGAAATCGAGTCGATTGTAGAACTATTGCCGAATGAAGAACAAAGAACTTGGTTCGACTGTAGAACGGAGAACTGGATTCAAATGTAGTACGGAGAACTATAGAGTCAATTGTAGACCGGAGAACTAGAGTCAGTTGTAGAACTGATAACTATTGTCGAATGTAGAACCAGGTACTAGGTCCCAATGTAGAACGAAGAACTGGGTTCGAATGTCGAACCCGGAACTGGGTTTAATGTTGAATACCGAACTGGGTTTGAATGTTGAACCCCGAACTGAGTTAGAATGTTGAATAACGAACTGGGCTCGAGTGTCAAACCCCGAACTGGGTTCGAATGTTGAATACTAACCTGGGTTTGAATGTTGAATACCAAACTGGTTTTGAATGTTGAATACCGAAATGGGTTTGACTGTCGAACCCTGAACTGGGCTCGAATGTTGAATACCCAACCTGGGTTTGAATGTTGAATACCGAACTGGTTTTCAATGTTGAATACCGAACTGAGTTTGAATGGTGAATACCGAACTGGGTTCGAGTGTTGAACCCCGAACTGGGTTGGAATGTTGAATACCGAAGTGGGTTCGAATTTTAAACACGAACTGGTTTTGAATGTGGGTTCGAATGTTGAACACCAAACTGGGTTCGTATATTGAATACCGACCGGGATTGAATGTTGAATACCGAACTATGTTTGAACCCCGAACCCTACTTAGATTAGCCAGTTGCCAACTGGGCCGAATTGCAATTCAAATATCGGACTGTGAACTATTTCAAATATATAACAAATATATAACAACACGTCCGTTTTATTTATAAATATGATTTTTTCTTTAGAATACTTGATTTGATATTGTTTCTATTGGAATGATGAACAGCACCGTAAGTTTAGCCAGTTGCCAATTTGGCCGAATTGCGAACTGGGAGCCAGAACGCAGTTGGCAATTTGAATAATGGACTGTGAACTATTTCAAATATATAACACGTGCTTTTTATTTATACTCAAAAGAAAAAGAAACGCATGATGGGTATTTCCGATATATATTGTATGTTTAATATGCTACTGCTAATCGAATGGTACAGGGCGACGTTAGGCCTGTCCTTCCGGAAAGAAGGTTTAAACAGCACCAAACACACCAATGGTTACCACTTTAAAGTTTCATTATCGACAGAATGCGCATTTGGCTCAAGCAGGTGAGCAAACTTAGGCTTTAAACGTTGCAATCTTTTAACATTAAACATAATGCTGAAATGGCTTGACTTTTTCAAGTGAAACTTCAACATTCGTAGAATTACGTGTATATAATAGAATAACGTGTATATAATAGTTAGTATGGGCAATTTTTTGATTATGCGTTTCTTTTCTTTTCAGTATATAATTATAATAATTCATTTGATATTATTTTCTACAGGAATGACGAACAGTAGAGCATTCAGCACCGCTAGATTAGCCAGTTGCCAATTTGGTCGAATTGCGAACTGAGAGTCAGAACGCAGTTTGCAGTTCGCAATTTGAATAACGGACTATGAACTATTTCAAATATATAACAACACGTAGGTTTTATTTATAATTACGATTTTTTCATTAGAATATTTCATTTGATATTGTTTTCTATTGGAATGATGAACAGTAGTGCCTTCAGAACCGTAAGTTTAGCCAATTGCCAAGTTGGCCGAATTTTGGGAGCCAAACCCCAGTTCGGAGTTCGCAATTCGAATAACGGACTGTGAACTATTTTAACTATATAACAACATTCTTTTTTTTTATTTCAAATACTTCATTAGATAATGTTTTTTATTGGACTGATGAACAGATGTGTCTCCATCATCGTTAGTTTAGCCAGTTGCCAATTCGGCCGAATTGGAACAGGGAGCCAGTACGCAGTTCGCAATTCGAATAACGGACTGTGAACTATTTCAAATATATAAAAGCATGTCGGTTTTATTTAGAATTAAGAATGTTTCATTTGATATTTTTTGTCAGTAATGGACTGATGAACAGATGTGTCTTCATCCTCGTTAGTTTAGCTAGTTGCCAATTCGGCCGAATTGCGAACTTGGAGCCAGTACCCAGTTCGCAATTCGAAAAACGCTCTGCGAACTACTTCAGCTATAAAACAACACGTCCATTTGGTTTGTTTTCTTTCAAGTACTTCATTAGCTATATTTTTCGATTGGACTGATGAACAGTAGTGGTGTCTTGATCACCGTTAGTTTAGCCAGTTGTGAACGGATGAACCGAATTGGCAACTGGGAGCCAGTACGCAGTTCGCAGTTCACAATTCGAATAACGTATTGCGAACTATTTCAAATAATTTATAACAACATGTCCGATTTATTCATAATTATGATATTTTCTTTATACTTTATTTGATAGTGTTTTCTGTTGGAAACAGTAGATATCGGAACATAGTTAGTTTAGTCAGTTGTCATTTTGCTCGAACTGCGAACTGGCAGCAGTTTGCAATTCGAATAAAAATGGATATAACATGTCCGCCTTGTTGTTTGTAGGAAGCCAGTTGCCAGATTGCAATTCGACTGGCTGCCAGTTCGCAATTCGAATATCGACTTGCGAACTGGGCCTAACTTTATGGTCATTTGTAAATCTGTAAATTCCTTTAAATTCTATTTACAGTCAAGTTTGAACACAATTTTTTTATCTAAATCTGTCATATTCAGTATAATACAGGAGTCTTGAGCAGAAAAACAAAATCTTATTCAGTCATTCCTGTTTTCTGTTACACGCCTTTTTTACATTTCTAGTGTGATTTACATCTGATGGTTTGTTAACCTTATTTGTGATTCCACATGAGTGACCTCCATTGCTACTCAAGAATTTCATTGGGTTTTCTTGATCCAGCACAGTGACACCATTAAACAGAATGGCATTTCCAGCCCTGTTACAGACTGTACCTGACCTGACATTTACATTGCTAAATTAGAAACAGGGAATTGAATTGAATGTTGTTTAACGGCTCATCAACACAGTATAGGTTATTTAGAGCCGCCCCAGAGAGAGGGGAAGGATACATAGGGATCCGGGAACCTGCCCTACTCTTATTATCGAATAGATTCCTATGGTTCTTTAACGTGCTCGGAGGATAGACCGATACACGGGACCGCCCGGTTTACGTCCCCATCCGACGGACGTGTCTTGCCCAAGGACACACCGACGGAATTCAGTGGCACCACGGAGGATTGAACCCGGGGCCTCCGGTTACAAATCCGCCGCGCTACCGACTGCGCCACGCCAGCCCAGGGAATCTTTGTTTTAATTTCAGCTATCAACTTTCCGGTACAGTTCTACAAGAACAGGTGTTTATTTCATGAATATATTTGTGTATTGATTACATTCATACATAAGCACACATGCTTATGCATGTCTAGTGTTATGTATAGCTCAGATGTTAATTGCAGGTGAAGTTATGTCTGTATCAATTAAGAACAAATTAATTAGTTCCACTTATTATTTATTCATTATTACATTACACTTGATTTACAGGTAAACAAGGCTGACCCTGATTTTTTATACCAAAAAGATGATTTTTGACATTAATATGTCATTCTTCACCAATGTGTATTATAATTAATTAAATATTAATTAATCATTGACTTAGCTGAAGTTAATATTCCTTGACAATATCTTGGGCTGTTATCTTAGGAATTACAGAGACATTGAAGCGTGAAGAGTATCCTTAAGAGGATGTTCTGTTTATTAATTAACCTGAGCATTTCGAAATAATACTACAAATAGAAATCTAATTGATTTTGGTTACGAATTCTAGTTTGAGAGTGGATTAGTAGTAAAGACGAAAAGTCGACAGCGCGAAAAGACGCCATTTGATATTGTCGTATTTTCGATTGGCGTTCTGTCATCTTGTCGCCCTTGAAATGGCGTCTTTTCGTTCTGTCGTCTTTTCGTTCTGTCGTCTTTTCGCGCTGCATTTGTCGTCTTTTCGTCCTGTCGTCTTTTCGTTCTGTCGTCTTTTCGGGAGCGAAATAACGAAAAGACGAAAAGACGACAATGGCAGAACCCAGCCACCATAGACAAGCACATTATTTAATAATAAAAAAGGTTTCATGGCGGGGATTTCTTTATTTACACTGTCCCGTTTTAATGGGTTGACAGTAGGGTAAGTGTGAGGTTTGGTGCACCCCTTTTTGCCACTGACCGTTCCAAGGCGGTAGCCCTATTATCAACCCTTTTGTGTTTGTGATGTCTTATTTGGCCTTTTATTCATCATGAAATGTGTTCTTTCTTTCAGTGTGTGTTTGTGGTCGACTGTCGTCCTTGAATGCTGCTTTTTCTGTTCGATTTTTATATCTATATTTACCCTTAATAGAAATAACTTCGACCAACATTTGAATAAATAAATGCTTTAGTTATGCCATGCATATACAGGTATGTAGATCTATGGTTATGCACACTGGCACATTAGTTTAATCGGGTAGGGGTAGCGAACTGTTTTAGCTGACAATCCGCTGTCTAGACTTAAGGATGAGATTCTTGATTTTTTCCCCCGCGCCTTCACACCTAATAGTGTAGTTAGCCTTAGCTGGTCGCTTCGTTCAAATATTTTGTGAACATTCTTAATAATTAATACACTTTTATAAATCAGTTAAATAAGATTATATTAAATGTCTACATTTTCACTTTCATATTAGAAACTATTTGAAACAGATTTCAAGAAATACAGGTTTTTACAACCCCGCTGTAGCCGGCATGGAGCACGTCATTTATGTGCTATAAGGTGTCATTGCACCATTGATATTTGTTTGTTTGTTTATTTGTATGGTGTTTTACGTCATTTTCAACACATGAAAGGTTATATATGACGCTCTTTTTTTTTTTGTAGTGGAGGCAGACCAAAGGAAGTGTCGATTCTTACGGATGGCGGGAGGTGTACAGTACTGGTTCCAACCAGGAAAAGTGGGTGGTCTGCATCTAACGACAAAAAAATAACAAAAACTACCGTCATATATAACATTACATGTGTTGAAAATGACGTAAAATATCATACAATTTTTTTTTATTTTAACATACATCGACTTATATTATGTTTCTGAAATAATTCCAAGCAAATGAAATATACTACCATCATAGCGATATCATGTATTTGCCTCTGCACACCATAATTATATAATGAATGATTGTACTTATATAATGAATGATTGTACTGTACATCATAGCAATCAAGCACTAACACGTCACCCTCTCTGGGGCGCGTCTAAATAACATATAATGTGTTGATGAGCCGTTCAACAATATTCAGTTCAATTTCCCTATTTAGTCAGTATTTCACCACTCAACTTATTAATACAACATTCATTTTATATGTGGCTGCTCTAAATATATTTTGTGTTGACGAGTCGTTAAGCAAGATTCAGTTCCCTTATTTAGTCATTATTTCACCACGGGTGCCACGAAATACCGAAATCTACGTAAATATACACACATCCACCCAAATTTACCCAAATCCTTACTCAAATCTACCCAAATCCTTGTCCAAATCTACCAAATGTAGCTTCAGAAATTACAATAAACACCTATAATGTGGCATGAAAGTATATGTGTATCTTGTAACTTCATATACCCTAATCTCTTACCTAAATCTACCAAATCCTTTCCCAAATCTGCCAAATTTATCCTTAGGTGTTACAGTATACACATATAATATGGCACAAAATAATATGTGTATATTGTAACTTCTTGAACCCAAATCCTTAGCCAAATCCATCAAATTTAAGTTTAGAAGTTACAATTTACACAAATACTCACCCATATTTATCCAAGTCCTTGCTCAAATCCACCGAATTGATCTTCAGAAGCTACATATAATGTGACACGAAAGTATACATTTATATAGTAACTTCTGAGATCCTAAATTCTTACCAAAAGCTACCCAACTACTCTATGAGTGTGTGTGTGCGTGCGTGCGTGTGCGTGCGCGTGCGTGCGAAAGAGTGGAATGAAGGGTAATGTCGCTTTGTTCAATTGTTCAGTCATATTACGATGGTATCTACTTGTAACAGTGAGCAGAGTTCTATGCTCAACTTAACTTTATATTGCTGCCACACTGGAATACCACGCCGTGAAATGATAACGCACCCAGTTACATTATACTGATCTGGCCTTACCAGTCCTAGCACTACTCTATATATACTGCCTGTGTGTGTGTGTGTGCGCGCGCGCGCGCGTGCGTGCGTGAGTGCGTGCTTGCCTGCCTGCGCACTGCCTGCCTGCCTGCCTGCCTGTCTGCGTTCGGTTCGACAGATAAATCCAAGAAGAATCCTTCAGTGACACGACACTGTGGTTGAACTTTTGAGCTTCAAGTATGACAGCTACTAGTTATAAAGTTGTTGGTATGACCCTGACCTCCTGTATGCGATCAAAACCAGCTAAAATAGGGTTAAAATACATGCTATCGCGCCGTGCTATCTAGTCTCAGTAAACTTACTGACATAATATATATACTGTAGCGAAAAAGAAACGCAACTTGATAATTTCCGCTATATATTATATATACAATATTCTGCTGTTAATCGATGGTACATGGCTACGTAAGATCGTTCTTTTCGGAAGAAAGACTACAACAACACATAACACAGCAAATAGTATTCCTGCAAAGTTTCATTATTGACAGAGTACGCGTTTGGCTCAAGCATGTGAGCAAACTTAGGAAGCACAATTTTGCAAACTCTTTACGTTAAATACACTACTGAAATGGCACAGCTTTTCAAAGAGGAACTTTAACATTTATGAATTTCTTGTTACAAGGTGCACTGTGATTAAAACGTCTACAACATCACAGTTGTGTCCTTTTTTTTAACTAACTGCAACTTTGTTTTTATAAAACATCTTGGGATGTCTTGGAATATTATGTGGAAGTAAGTGTGCAGTATATGCAATATATAGCGGAAATTCGCGAGTTGCGTTTCTTTTTCGCTTCAGTATAGATATATTCAAAAATAGTGCAAGGTAGAACTACTCTACGGTCTAAACACTACATTATCAATTAAAAGTTACTTTGTCACACAAACATATTAAACATAGGTGGATAAATAATAATATTGTATCAACGCAACATGGAGTCACATGTTTTCTTTACAACATAACCTTACATCCGGCCAAATATATGATATCTAATATGCAAATGTATTATCAGTGTTGTTACGTAATAGTGATTAACTGCCTAATGCAGTTAACTGTGTGACAGTCATTATCGACACAACGGGAGGTTGACCATATATCACGGACCAAAAGCTGTGTATTACAATAATTGCCATACATGTTATGGAACAGTAATTATCGACACAATATATCACGTAGTCACATTACAATAATAATATAGAGAATACGGGGACATTCTGCGAAAGCATATAAATAGAGAGTACGGGAACATATTATGTAAGGATATAGAGGGTATGGGGACATAAAAAGGATATAGAGGGTATGGGGACATATTATGATTATGATAATGATATGTATAGGGTATGGGGTTATACTATATAAGTACATAGAGAGTACGGGGACATACTGTGAAAGTATATACAAAGAAAATATTGCGAAAGTACATAGAGAGTATGGGGACATATAGAGAGTACGGGGACATATTGCGAACGTATATAGAGGGTACGATAACATATTATGTAAGGATATATAGGGTATGGGGACATATTATGATTATGATAAGGATATGTATAGGGTATGGTGTTATAATGTATAAGTACATAGAGTGTACTGGGGCATACTGCGAAAGTATATAGAGAGTACGGGAACATATTATGTAAGGATATAGAGGGTATGGGGACACATTATGTAAAAGAGGGTATGGGGACACATTATGTAAATATGTATAGGATATAGGGATAATAATTAGGTAAGTATAATACACATACTCTATATATACTTATATAATATGTCCGCATATCCTCTATATTATATAGAGGGTATGGGGACTTATTATAGATATATATATAGGGAATGGGGGTATAATACGTAATGATAGTGTGTGATATATAATAATATAGTAAAATATAAATATTTAGAGAGTACATTAATATATAAGGATATATATGGGGATATACTATGTAAGTATATAGAGAGCACGGGGACATATCATATAAGATAATATGTACGTATGTAAAGAGTACAGAAAATATTGTGTAAGGATATATAGGGTATGGGAATATAATATGCAAGTATACTGAGGTTATGGGGAGGATATATAGGATACGGAGGCATATAATGTAATGATATAGAGGGTATGTGACTATATTATGCAAGAATATGAAAGGATATACTAGGGTATGCGGATATAATATGTAAGTGTATGTAGGGTGTGGGGACATACTATGAACGGATATAGAGAGTACGGGACATAACATACACGTATATTGGAACATAAGGATATAGAGGGTACGGTGATATAATACGTAAGGATATAGAGGGTATGTGTATATATATAATGTAAGTATAGGGTATATGGGAACACAAGGATATAGAGGGTACGGGGACATAATATGTAAGGATATATAGGGCATGGGAACTTCCTGTGTAAGGGTATAAAAGTAATGAGGACATAATGTGTACGGTTATAGAGGGTACGTATAGAGGGTATGGGTGCATACTATGATAAACAAGTATATGGCATGGGGATATAATACCGTATTTAAGGATATAGAGGGTATGGGGACATAATATATAACTGTATATGGTACGGGTAAATAATATGTAAGTATATAGAGGTATAAAATATGTAAGTACATAGAGGTATATAATATGTAAGTACATAGAGGTAAATAATATGTAAGTATATAGAGGTATATAATATGTAAGTATATAGAGGTAAATAATATGTAAGTATATAGAGGTAAATAATATGTAAGTATATAGAGGTATATAATATGTAAGTACATAGAGGTAAATAACATGTAAGTATATAGAGGTAAATAATATGTAAGTTTATTGTATACTTTCATATTGTCCCGTTTAGTTTGCATTGAGCTAAGCGTGCAATAATCTACGATATTGCACGCATTGATATTGCACGGGAACTTTTGCTCGTGCTTGCTAAGAGCCGCGAAATAGAAACAAGGAACTACTTTCAAATAAAAATAACGAAATCCTTCCTATAGTGTCAACAAAAAAATACGATTTTTTTTAAACCTTTTATGGCAAAAATTGATAAAATAATTCAAATGGTCACTCACCCACTGTTTTTAACGTTATCGAATGGTAAACAAACTTCAGGAAATCGCTTGAAGTTTTTAATGACGTCATCCGACGGCGACGTCGTTTTCGCGCAAAATAATCATCCACACAAAATCAAACTGAATGGCAAGATAGGAATTCCATCAAAAGCTATAAAAATAACACAAATACAATGAAAAGTAATAGTCATACAATTAACATAGATCAAAAGCAATATGAAAGTATACAATACAAAGGTTATTGAATTTGTATGGCTAAATATTACTTGGAACTCGTTGTTTTGGCGCAGGACGACTCGCAAGCTCGTCGTCCTTTGCCAAAACAACTCGTACCAAGTAATATTTAGCCATACAAATGCAATAACCTATAATATAGAGGTATATAATATGTAAGTATATAGAGGTAAATAACATGTAAGTATATAGAGGTATATAATATGTAACTACATAGAGGTAAATAATATGTAAGTATATAGAGGTAAATAATATGTAAGTATATAGAGGTAAATAATATGTAAGTATATATAGGTATATGATATGTAAGTACATAGAGGTAAATGATATGTAAGTACATAGAGGTAAATAATATGTAACTACATAGAGGTAAATTATATGTAAGTATATAGAGGTATATAATATGTAAGTATATGGAGGTAAATAATATGTAAGTATATGGAGGTAAATAATATGTAAGTACATAGAGGTAAATAATATGTAACTACATAGAGGTAAATAATATGTAAGTATATAGAGGTATATAATATGTAAGTATATGGAGGTAAATAATATGTAAGTATATGGAGGTATATAATATGTAAGTACGTGTATATAGAGGTAAATAATATGTAAGTATATAGAGGTTATGGGGACATACTATATAACTTTATTACATGTGTTACTATATATAGTATCAAAAAGGCCTGTTTTTCTACAGGCATTGTCTCTGTGGTCATATTAGACAAGCGCGTGAAACGGAGGGCCAAAAACCATATGAAGGGCCAAAAACCCATATGCCGATATGGCGGGCAGAAAATCCATATTTAATCTAGACTGCGTTACATACATTTAGAATTAAATTATAGATTTTGTTTTGAATAATCGACGACGAACCAGTGATATCGTGCATCGTCACGTGCATCCAACGACAACTTCGACGGTTGAAAATGGCAGCCAGAATGCTCGCTAACTTGTCAAGATTACCATAGTGCACGCATGAGATCGTTAGAAGACGATACAAAGATGAGGACGGACATTAATGAAATTTTGGAATAATGAAAAACATAAAAGATTCAGTTTAAATAATAAAAAAAGGCTTAAAAAATGGTGTGACTGGCTCGGAGGTGTTGAACGGCTCGAGGAAATGCAACCTGAAGAACTAAATATGCATTTAGAACTGTTTTCTTGACCATTACGGAAGAAGATGGATCACTGAGGGAACAAACATTCATTTCTTTTTGGGTCTGTCATGAATGCTATAATTTGGAATTGAAAGCAGTCAGTTTCATAAGAAAATACCATAGGATTTCGAAGATAGTGCTTACCCATTTACGAGGCTGAAACCCCACCTTTTGGTACGCAGTATTCAGGGCGTTTTAGGCGGTATTCAGTACGCACGAGCCTGGTACGCAGTACTCGCAAATAACACTATTGAGTATTTAGTACTCATAAAATGTATTTTTAAAACCAAATATGTACAAAAAAATCATAAAATGTAAATAAAGGTCTAATTTTGATAATCGGGCCTTCATTCATCTAGCAGATCCCCGCTCTCTGGTGTTTTAGGTCATCATTCAAATTAGAGTTATAGCCCTTTGTAATTTTATACTTTAATAGAAGTTTTGTCCGGAGCTAAATAGTATTCAGTACTCGGTCTCTAAAATAAGGAGTATTCAGTACTCGTGGAGGAGGGGGTGGGTGGTGTGTGTGTGTGTGTGTGTGTGTGGTTGGGGGGGGGGGGGGGGGGGGGTAACCCTCATTTACCGACGAAGAGACGACCATACAACGTACCTAAATATTGGTGTGATATATTTAACATATTAAATGATACATACATTATCAATTGCGTCGTTGTTTTTGATCGAACTGTCTTCAAGAACATATAATAATATGTACTGCCGTTCGGATCTCAATTAAATTTCAAATAAAATCATCCAGGAAGCAATAAATGTATGTGAAATAATAATTATAATTTACACCTATCTTTTTCTCCTTTAATTATATTTGCGAAACCAAATTCCATTTTCTGAAAATATCCTTTCTTTTACAAGCTCAAACGTAAACAGATATAATGACAAATAAAAGGCAAGGCCGTGGAATACAAACGTCACTGGGAAATGCGACGTCACCATTATGACGATTTTCTTACAAAGATTACGTCAGTAACGTTTCAGCGTAATTTTAATTGAGTGGGTGAATTGGTGGCTTGGGAACAAGGTACCGAATTGCCTATTTCAAATAACACATGCTATGATTGAGGTATATTAATGTCATACGTTTCTTTAATTCGTGAAAATCAATGAATAAAACTGGATCTAAATAAAGAGTCATATTTAAACAAAAATACACAAGTCGATAAACATATTTTTAATTTGCGCAATTTAGATCTATCCAAAACAATATTATTGGCTCTTGATAGCCATATGAGGCCTTCGATCTAAAGCTCTCGGGCCTCATATGGTTATTTTAGCTCGAAGGCCTCATATGGCTATCAAGGGCCAATATCACAAAGAGGCACACCTCCCCCAGTTAATAACCTGAGTATACGGTACGTATATAAAATATGTAAGCAAATAGAGGGTATAGGGACATAATATGTAAGGATATATATAGGGTATGGGGACATAATATGTAGAATTGAATTGAATGTTGTTTAACGGCTCATCAACACAGTATAGGTTATTTAGAGCCGCCCCAGAGAGAGGGGAATGATACATAGGAATCCGGGAACCTGCCCTACTCTTATTATCGAATAGATTCATATGGTTCTTTAACGTGCTCGGAGGATAGACCGATACACGGGACCGCCCGGTTTACGTCCCCATCCAATATGTAGAAATACATAGGGTAGAGATGTAGAGGGTATGGGGACATAATAATATGTAAGAATATATAGGGTATGGGGACATATACAGGGTATGGAGACATAATATGTAAGGATATATATAGTCCAGATGATGAATTCTATGCTCCAGATGAAGATATTTTACATTTTAATGAACGTTATGAAAATAACGAATTTAATATCATGTTTGAAGAGTTGAATGTATATTTTACTGTGGATGAGATTGAAAAATCAATTAAGCAACTAAATTCAAATCGGTCCTCTGGGCCTGACATGTTATTAAATGAATTTTTCATTCATGGTAAAACTATTTTATCACCAGTTATTTGCAAATTGTTTAATAAAGTGTTTGAGGTTGGTTATTTTCCAGAGGTCTGGTCAGAAGGGTATGTTATTCCTTTACACAAAAAGGGCAGTAGTAATGATGTAGAAAATTACCGAGGTATCACGTTATTAAGCTGTTTGGGTATATTATTTACACGTATATTGAACAATAGATTATCTGAGTGGGCAGAAACATACAGTGTTCTTATTGAAGCACAAGCTGGATGTAGAGCGCACATGAGTACTGTGGATAATATATTTGTTTTACAGGGTTTAATTACACATATTTTCAACCAGGGAAAGAAATTGTATTGTGCATTTGTCGATTTTACTAAAGCCTTTGATTATGTCGTGCGTGATAATCTATGGTATAAATTAACTAAGTTCGGTATTCGGGGAAAGATTCTTGATATTATTAAATCAATGTATTCATGTGTTAAGTCTAAAGTCAAATATTGTAACCAATTGAGCGATGAATTTTATTGTTGGCGTTAGGCAAGGGGAGTGTCTATCCCCATTGTTGTTTTCCATGTATTTAAATGACATAGATGATGAGTTCATTCATAGTGGTCTTGAAGGTCTCGATATTAATATGTTTAAGATGTTTATGCTTTTATATGCAGACGACATGGTTTTGTTTGCTAATACTGCAGTAGAGTTACAAGATGGACTTAATATATTATCTAATTATTGTAAAGAATGGAGATTAAAAGTGAATTGCACTAAAACAAAAGTAATGGTGTTTAGAAAAGGTGGAATATTACCACACAATTTAGTTTTTAATTATGATGGCGTTTCATTAGATATAGTTAGCAAGTTTACATACTTAGGTATAGTTTTCTCTACGGGAGGATCTTCATCAGAGGCAGAAACTACCCTTATTGGTCAAGCACAAAAAGCTATTTTTAAAATGAATAGGTATTTGTATAAATTTACATTTGTATCACCAAAACATAAATTAGATTTGTTTGATAAATTGATAACTCCAATTTTAAATTACGGAAGTGAGGTGTGGGGATTCGTACAAGCTATATCAATTGAAAGAGTGCATTTACAGTTCTGCAAACATATTTTGGGTTTTAAAAAGACAACACAAAATGATTTTATATATGGGGAATTTAGTAGAACATCATTTATTACAAGAAGATATTTTATAATTGTTAAATATTGGTTAAAAATCATGAGCGTACATGAACGTAAATATATAAAAATAGTGTATAACATGATGTTAAATGACTGTGAAATATATCCTCGCAAAAAAAAACTGGGTTTCACAGTTGAAACACTTATTGTCCTCTCTTGGGTTTTATGATGTATGGCTACAACAAAGTGTTGGTAATTGTAATTTATTTCTTGCAGTATTAAAGCAACGGTTAAATGACAATTTCGCACAAAATTGGCATAGTCGATTAGATATCTCCACCAGAGCAGTGTTTTATAGAAGCTTTGCATCTTTTCAGTTTCAACCATATCTTGATAATATAAATATTTTCAAAATGTGTCAAGCACTTACCAAATTACGGGTGTCATCTCATAGGTTGCAAATTGAAGCGGGAAGATGGGTTAAACCAAACAGAATTCCTGTTATCGATAGATTATGTTTATTTTTTAATAAACTTGAAGATGAATTTCATTTTGTGTTGGAATGCCAAACGTATACTGTCTTTAGAAAGCAATACATTCCACAACATTTTTATAAGAAGCCAAACATGATGAAATTTTTGGAATTACTAAATTCACAAAATAAAGTATATATTCACAAGCTTTGTACCTTTGTTTTAAAAGCATTTAAATTACGAAACGAAACATTATAAAGAACTTAGTAAATATAGGTAATTTATTTTACCGAATGTGTTATGAAATGTATGGTTCAGTATTTATTTATAGTATATAGTAATACGCCTTCTCAATGCTTAAGTCCACTTGATAGAAATTGTTGCGCGCGTGAGTGCGTAAGTGATTGAGTGAGTGCATGCGTGCGTGCCAGTATACGTGCATTTTGCTGTGACTGTCTCAGATTAACAAAAGTTTATTGTTTGTAAAATCCTACACTGTTGCCATGTTTTATGTAACTGTATATTGTATCCTCACGGGCTTTTAAGCCTATTGGAATTTGGAAATAAAGTTATCTATCTATATAGGGTATTGGGACGTAATATGTAAGCATATATATAAGATATGGGGACGTAATATGTCAGCATATATATAGGGTATGGGGACATAATATGTAAAGATACATAGAGTATATGTGGGACAAAATATGTAAGGATATAGAGGGTATGTGGACATAATAATATGTAAGAATATATATAGGGTATTGGGACATAATATCTAAAGATATATAGGGTATGGGGACATAATATGTAAGGATTATAGACGGTATGTGGACATGATATATAAGGATATAGTTGGTATGGGGACATAATATGTAAGGATACAGAGGGTACATCGACATACAATGTTAGAAAATATAAGTTATGGGGACACGATATTTAAGGATATATAGGTTATGACGACATGCTATGTAAGCATACAGAGGGTACAGGGAAATACAATGTAAGGATATATAGGTTATGACGACGTGCTATGTAAGCATACAGAGGGTACAGGGAAATACAATGTAAGGATATATAGGTTGCGGGGACATAATATGTCAAGACATATAGAATGTGGGAACATAATATATTAAGAAAAATCCTAAGTACCCATCTCAAAATATATCAATAATATTCTCATTGTTCTGTGTATTTCGCGTTTGATTAGGAATCTGGTTGAACTGCTAAATAATGAGTTCAAATGCTCTGCTCTGATTGTATGAACACATTGTAAAGCTTTCAAGTTGGTGTGTTTTCTTATAACTTATACAACTGCTTACTTGGGATTATGTTAAATACTTTGAATTAGTGTTCTTAAATTCTATAAATTGTTGACTAGACTTTATGTTGTTTTATGTATTTTCTTGTTGTTTTTGTAGTTGTTTGTTTTTGGTTATATACGTTTGAACAAAGAAATAGTAATACTGATTATTATGCATTATGTTCTTCTACATCTAATCCTCATGTCTGTCAAGCGTGAATGCATGTATGTATGCGTGCGCGCGTATGTGTGTGTGCGTGCGTGCGTGCGTGCTTGCGTGTGTGTAAATTGCCGGCTTAAAACGTCATATACGCCCACTTTAATTAATATGTGTATAATTCAAATGTTAATTAATTTAGATGTTGGTCGACGTAATTTCCATTTAGGGTAAACTTGTTTTTTTCTCACTAGAACAACATGGACAGAAACTATACCACACCTTAAATATTTGAAGTGCATTAAAGCTCTTAATTTACTTAAAGTTGTTGCAAACACTAATGTGGGAGAGGATCGTAAAAGTACTTTTACAACTTTATAGATCTCTTATCAGATCCAAGCTGGACTACGGCTCAATAGTATATGGATCGACTCCCAAGTCATACTTGCAGATGCTCGATCCTATACATAATCAAGGATTACGATTCGCCTTAGGTACCTTTCGTACATCACCAGCCGAAAGTCTATATATTGAAGCTAATGAACCATCACTGTCTCATAGACGGGACAAATTAGCCCTTCAGTATGCCATTAAATTACAATATAATCCTTCTAACTTTCGATACTGTTTTTAATCCTAGCTATGAACCTCTTTTTGATCGAAAACCGAAGGCCATTTGACCATTTGGTCTTAAGTCTTCGTACTAAACCAAAATTAAGAGACACTGAAATCGACCTAAATTTGATTGCCAAGTACAAAGTACCACAAATTCCACCGTGGACTTTGGAAACACCAACAATTATTTTTGATCTTTGTAATAGTAACATATACAGTACAGACTCTACTGTATTTTAAAGCAAATTTAATGAAATTAAATCGAAATACAGTAACTTTCAACATATCTACACAGATGGTTCTAAAGATGCAGATAATGTAGCTACAGCAGCTGTTGTTCACAAACACAGCATAAAGAGCCGCCTGCCTGACAAGATCTCTATCTTTTCATCTGAACTTGCCTTAAAATACATTCAGGAATCTGATGATGACCATTTTGTAATATTTTCTGATTCCCTTTCATCTCTTCAAGCACTGGGTAATAGGTAACACGATAACCCAGTTGTGCTTCAAATTTTATGGTGACATGATTTATAAACTTCGTAAGATCCCTGGTCATGATCACTTTCATACTATCTTTGTTAAACTTGTTAACAATTTAATATTTCACCACTCAATACGTTATAATATAATATATATTATATATAATACCACCTTCTAATTTCTCTGGGGCGGCTCTAAATAACCTATAGTGTGTTGACGAGCCGTGGAACAATATTCAATTCATTTCTATTTCCCCCCACTCAGTAAATTATAATACCACTATCCACTTTCTTTTGGGCGGCTCTAAATAACTTATACTGTGTTGACGAGCCGTTAAACAATGTTCAGTTAATTTCAATTCCGTTATTTAGTCATGATTTCAACACTCTATAAGTTATAATATACTTTCTTTGGGTGGCTCTAAATAGCCTATAATGTGTTGATGAACCGTTAAACAATGTTCAATTCAATTCGATTCCGTTATTTAGTCAAATATTACAAAAAAAGCTATTATTACATATTCATGTAAAAAGGGAATTCAAGACCTTGTAAGATTATTTTTCATTTGCTTTCTCTTCTCCCAAATACATACTTACAGATAATTTGAAAAAGAACAACACCATTCAGCTTACGTTTGCAATCCAAACAAAAGGCCACTGTTTCAAATATCGCTAGCGGGCCATATTCATTTTTCTACCGGTAGTCCATTTTTGAATCCAACAAACCGATATTTTATCTCCTACAGAGATATTTGATAAATACCTGTTATAATGGCAAAAGTATGTAAATAGTGTATTTATATTCATGCTCCTGTTCTGCATGTACTATTATCCAAATGGCAGTAAATGTAGATATACAAAACAAACAGGAAATTGGTTTAAACATATTTTATTGCATTTTTGTTTTTTTACAAAGTATGCAAAAGGGTCGGGCCACAAGTTTTTACAACATTAGTTACGGCCCTTCCCAATACAATTTAAATTACAAAGAACAATTGTAATGTTATGGCTATAGTAACTATATTAAGTAACAATGAATACAGAGAATAACTAAACTAAAGTTTACAAATGCAGACGTAAACAGTTGTCACGATAGTTGGGTGAAAGAAAAGGGGAAAAAAAGAAAAGAAAGAGGAGAAGAAGACATACTATGTTTTAATAAGAGTACATAGGATCAGTCCGAACACACTGCTGAGTTGTTTTTATACTAGTTAAAACGCCTGGTGTCTTTTATATTATATTATATTATATTAAACAGGAAATGTGGCTTCTATTTTAAATTTAATTACCGACGTTCAATGCAATCGCACCAGTAGATTATATGGGTGATATGGGTGTTACATTGTATTGCTAAAGTAATTTATATAATTTAACACCCATATAATCTACCGGCGCGTTTTCAATTGACCGCCAGTATACTTCCTGCGATATAATCACGCCAGTATACTTCCTGCGATATAATCATACATATCTATTCAAGTATTCAAGATGTCACAAAACTTAAATTCGCCTTGTGAGTGTATCGTTATTTGTGCATCAACTGTACAGTATACAAATCTCTCTGAATTGCCGATACATATTTCTACCAACAATTTAGCATGTGAAAGCATTATGTGAAGAAGAAATGAAAATTAACAAAATTTGTAGTAGTACAAAACATATTTTTAAAAGAAAATGTATTTTGAAAGTTTACACTAACCAAGGATTAAAGATGAAATTTGTCCTAAATCAACAAATCCGTTGTTGATATGTTTTTAATTATTAAATATCATTATAAATACGATGTTTACTATGCTATTGATGTATGTTTAGTGAAAATATGTTTTTAAAGATAAAAACCGAAAAGACGAACAGGCTTCGCTAAAAAATTGAAAAAAAATCAAAGGGGGAAAACTCTTCCTCGTAAAACCGGAAGTGACGTCATTGGGAACAAAACGAAACCATTTGTACATAGGGAAAGCACGCAAAAACAGTATAGTGTGTGTGAAAATGTCAGAATTAAGCGACTATGATGCTGAGTCAGATGAAATGCCCATGATAAGACGGTTGCACAATTTTGAGCCATAATTCATGTCTGAGGATGAAAATACCTCGGATTCATCAACCGATGAGGAAGTTGAACGCGGTGCAGGTGCAAATGAATAGCTTGGTCGTGTTGGCATTGTTTTCATCGAAATTCTGACTGTAAGTCACCAGCAACGCTGCAATATCTCGGTACATTTACACTAAGCGCGAAATACAGTATATTCCGAATGAATGAACATGGTCTAATACTTGTACATTAATACGAGCGTCAGATTAAGGACTTTATTTTTGCCGAAAAGTAGACATTGAAAAAATATATTTAGAGTCTAGTAAGTATAATTGATAAATAAATAAATAAATGAAACAGCATCTAATTTCTATAGTATTATAAGTCCCCGCCGCCTCCAAACACTCTATAGTGAGGTATGAGATTCGGATTTGCAGTATGACACGCTTTCTCCACGTGCCCCCAACTAACAATATACCACACACCGACTAATCAACTATTGCGGTGCACTATTGAAGTACAGCCTAATCAGGGTACATACGTCGGTATATGACAAAAGCACGCACCTAGTTTTATGATATGCCTACATTTCCTGTATTTTGCAATGCCGTGAGCGGTGCAATACCGCCGCGGCGAGCCGCGTATTGCACAGACGGATATATGATGCGTGAGAAACTAGTTCATCGCGCACGAAGAGCGAAAAATACTATGATCTAAATAATATAGTCAAATGTATTATGAGCACGACATTATGTATTATGTACATGTAGAGATCGAAAAAACAGACCTAATAGATCACATTTTTGATTTAGAATATAAAGTATATATATATGCTTGTAAAGCACTTAGTTTACTTACTGCATGAGGTAAAAGCCGTTATTGTTGTTGTTTTGCCATGCAACATTACTGAACTAATATAATAGCTAGTAACATTATCAATTTTCTGCCTTTTAATAGACATCCATGAAACAGTTTGTCATTATTTTCAAATCCAGAGACCGATATATAACTCTATATAAATCTATAACACTATTGGAAGAAGAAGGTGTATAATTTAAAAAAAATAAAAAAAAACAAAAAAAATACTACAAAATATATATTGAAACAACGACACAGTGTTTATTTCACCGAATTCATTTACATTTATATGCTAAACCTTTTTAGCAATCTTTTGAAAAAGACGGCTACATTATATAAGCGCCGTTCACGTAAGACGCATGCATCTAATTCAACAGCTAAACAATCACGATGTACAGATCTAAGACTATATACCTTTCTACAATTTATCATACACATACATGTACCCAAGGAATTGCTAAGATAACTGAACAAAAACTTCTATCCTACCTCATTAAATAATTTCTTACTCAACGCCGGTCGAATCGGCGAATAAAACTTGCTCGGAGACGGCGGGGTTAGGCACTTCTCATTTTTGTAAGAAAATATTGTTGGTATCGCTATTGTTTTTAATCTGCATGGCCGTTTGTCCTCGAAATTCAATGAAAATGAAACCAAAGGATGGACTTCCCACGAATCCAACTCAAAGTGTTTACTACAAACTCGCGCGTCTTTCGAAGGTTCCCATTGTTTTGACGCGACGGGCGATTTTCGTCGACAGCGGTCCACCCACACTTCAAATCTTAATCTATCATTAACCTGATTAGGAAAACGAAAGAAACTGATGTTATTAGATTGTCCTTTTTTATGCACACTTTGACACCCAGCTACAGCACACGGCATTTTTAACACGTACCATAAAACGTAATCCTACATAGACAATACTATACAGCTCAATCCGACACCGCTAATCGTTTGGTACCAATGACGTCACAGGATCACGTGACACTTACCTGTCTTCAAAAAGGGCGAAACTCGAAGCGTGTGCGCTATGAGATAAAATTGGCTATTGTGAGAAAACGGGACAACCAATAAGTGCAATATTTGAACAGATTGTATATTATATACATATATTTCAGAATATATGCTCAAAAGACACGCTATATTTCACCTTTAAGCTAACCGTTCTTTGAACAACTGGGCCCAGGGCGCTCCAGATGATACAAGAAAACAGTGACACAAAGTATCACAAGCCGTTCAGAACAGTTACATAAGAAAACAGCCGGGGGGATGAATATGATAAAAATAAACGAACAGTGTGTAGGTCAGAATTTTTTTATTTCTATTACCACGAAATATTTGAGCACTAGATAAACTACTTATAATGGGACAAAATGAACATGTTTTAATTTTGACATCTGTGTTGTATAATGTTATAATATGAATATAATAGACACCTGAAATAGTATGTGTAATGGATCACTAAATAGAATGTTGTTTCATGATTAGAATGACTGTGAGGAATTGGGAGAAGATAATGGTTAGAATATGAAGAATTGGTAAATTATTATAGTTATAAACAAAAACACAACTTAATGATAATATAATACCCATAGGAGCGTCTGTGAAGGTAAGTTTTTAGCAATGTAAATTTACATTAAAAGAAAGGGTTTAATGTTAGATGATTTTTATTATTGAAATCGGATAAGTAGTTCCTGATAATAAGTAGAAGTGGAACATACCTATTTCAAACTCTTTTGAAGATGCTTGAGTTAAAGTTTCACCAACTCTGTTTAATGATTGAAGAGATGTTACTTATTTTAAAATCAGACAGAAAAGAGATACATATTTAGTTTTACACACAAACAGATAGTAATATTCAAACACAATTATTATAATTAATATTAATTATTGAACAAATGCAAGTCATGTAGAAAAACAAACGGGACGGGGCGCCGCGAGCTTTAAAAAACAACAAGATTGCCGTTTGTCCCTTTCATAACGTTTAACATCAATCAATAATCAGTGACAATAAATATTTGGAACCAGCTGTATTCGTATACTGAGAAAGATTTATAGACTGTATCCCTGAAATTGATACCTAATTCAAGTAGTAGAAGACCAATAAAATGCCTGTATACCAATATGACTGCGTCCCAGTATTCTTACTACAATACAGTTGTTTTATGAACAGTAAAATGACGTTGATACACAGTCCAACACCCATAGCAGCTTTCTGAGTCAGGGATAAATATAGCCGGAGCCTTGAGGCTCTGGCAATACGATCAGATACCATGTATACTTTAGAAACAAGAAAATTAACCAGATTAATACACGTATCAAAATGTGTCAGGATATAGCCCATGATGTCGAACTTATGCATCAACATTGCCTGATATAAAACTATATTTTATAAATAAATTCAGGATTCCGTCTTAAAAAACACACATTATCTCTCGATATTTTGTTTACGTCTATACGTTGGTGTGCTAGTGTGTGTGCTAGTTATTGCGCAGTTGCCTATTTGGTGATGGAAATGGTTTAGTGTATCAACACATACCGGTGGTGTAGTATTTATCATCAGGTACTGAAGAACAAGGAAGAGCGTAAGGTACCTGGTTCGAATCCAGCTTAGAAATTACTTGTTTTTATGAAATATACTCTAAAGCCTTATTTATCGATGTTTCCTAAAAGCAAGCTGGATAAATATGTTATGTTTTAAGCAGGCTTATAGAAATAGAATATCGCTTAAGCCGGTGCTAGGAGGCGTAAAAGATGATGCACTTCACATTACATCTCATGAACAGGCTCAATAAAACCGAGTCTTCTATTTTTTATCTCTTGTTTGTTGTTTCCAAGGGACCCCCCTTTCAGTAATTATTATATATGCATACTTTTTTTTGGATGTACTACTTCATCTGTGACTCATGCATATTCATGAGGATTAAGTGCCATTATTTCAGCAAAGTGTGTTTTATACTTTAAAAAATAATCCAATATTGTCAAGATTATTTAATTTAATATGCATTGACCAGTTTTAAACCATTAATAATGATTGTGATTGTCAGATGCACTTTTCAACATTTTACTTAGTTAAACATATAATCTCTCAATTTGAATAATTGATGAACATATTCATGTATCTCTTTATAAAAACGACTGGAAGAACTTTACACAATATACAGCATAATTGGCAGACTTCTTGACTCCTGAAATTGTTCTACAAAAGTTTGTATGCATTCTTTCATTACCTTTAGCCTAATGCATTTCTCTTTGTACACTACTGATAAAAAAAAGACAAAAATATCGGACAGGGAAAGCAGCATTCAAGGACGACAGTCAACCACAAAACACAAAAACTAACACACAAACAGACAAACGAGAAGGCAAAAGTAATAAAAAATGCAAACGACATCACAAACACAAAAGGGTTGAAAATAGGGCTACCCCCTTGGAACGGTCAGTGGCAACAAAGGCCACTGGGGGTTTAAACCGGTTCTAGGGTGCACCAAACCTCACACTTACCCTACTGTCAACCCATTAAAACAGGACAGTGTAAATAAAGAAATCCCCGCCATGATCTTATCTCTAACCAACAAGGCAGCATCAATAGGCAATATAAGTTAAACACAAATATGCTCGTGTAAATATAATCTAAAAAAAACAATAGCCTAGAAAGTCACAATGAAGGTACTCAATGACTTGGCAGAAGCCAGAGCAACAAGAGAATGAACCATTAAGGCATAGACAAAGCTTTATACGGAGTCTGCTAAGTATCATATAGTCTATATGGCTCTGATACTATGGTAGTATATTTAATTGAATATGGAAACAATTAGTGTATTTGATTGAATTCGGAACAATTATGTTATACACAAATAATCACAAATAATTGTTCTATGCTAGCATTTTGTTTTTGGCTCCAAACCAATTTTGATATTTAAAGTCTAGTCTAAAGCTATTTTGTTTTTAGAAATTCTAGCAGGATGATGGGTATATCATATATAATTATATACCGTTCCTGTTGTGTTATTATAATCATTTTGTTAAGATGTTACTTATTGGGTTACATAATAGGATGAGGTCACATGTGCCAGATGAGCGAACATGTTTTATACTTTTTAAGATATGTTGGTATACATATGAATGCGTTTGTAATGTTTTAACCGAAAGCATTTCCTCAGCAATTAACATACCCAAAATATGTCCAATAAAATGCTGTAGTTTACTGGAACACCTACGTTATGGCTTCGTTAGTTCCAAACGAGTGCAAATGTCTTGGAATTCTCAGGAAAATTCCAACATTTTAGGCAAGTTACCATTGCGGAATTAAAGTAATAACTCCTGAGTCGATCGATCTATACCATTATTGCCGTTGACGGAGTTATTTGTTTTTATGTAATCGAAACAAAATAATTCCAGTGTCGAGACTGCCTTTCTGTCCCAATACTATATAAAGTACAAGCTAGCCACAATTTCCAAATATGATGTTTTCCAATTTTTGGAGAGTTTCGTGACTCTCTAATGACCTTAAATGTTAGAAAAGCATACCCATATCCCAAACAAGCTAAACAATAATCCCATTCACCAGGGGCCGTATTCATTAAGCTTCTAACAATATCTTAAGTCAACATTTATCAATTTTTAAAATACCTTTTTCTGACGTTTAAAGACATATTTTCTTTGTATGTTTATTAATGCTATGGGTCGCTTAGGCCTAATTGGTTCGTGGATAATGTGTATTTATGTCATAATGTTTCGAGTGATAGGGACAATGTGCTACAAGTCAATAGGGGAAGCTTTATAACGAATATGAAGACCTAATGTTTAACATTATGCGGCATTGTCTTTGATTTACTAAACAATATTATAATATGGCAAGTTCACCGGACTCTCGCCTCTAACCAACGAGATTTAAACATATTCTGGTCAAACTAGTAATAGCAAAGTTTACTGATTCAGACAGAATCAATCTAACCGTTACATACAAATATATACATTTTTTTAGAGTACGACGCTTTGTGGTTAATTTGGTTAATTTTCAGTAATAAAGACAACATCATAACAGCCAAAGAGAGTGTTTCAAGTACAGGGATAGCTACTTCAGCACTATGTAACCAGGTACCAAAAATAAATGTAACAAACACAAGTTTTCTCCAGAAGGGTCGGTTTTGTATTCACTATACACTACTCAACTTTTATAATCGGTCACTTTTCAAAGAATTATATATTTTTTAATAATTCATATTTTCATTTGAAATTTTAACTGGCGTCGTTTAACAAATATCGCTAGCGATCTGCCGTTTTTGACTAAAACCTTCTTTATAAACTTAATAAAATATTGGTATGGGGTTCGGTGATTTCCAGTTTTTGGTATTCGTTTTATTTTCAAAAAACCTGGGTGACCAATTATAAAAGTCGAGTAGTGTACATTATAAAATGTTCCAAGTTGGTGTTGTGTTATTTTATTCTAAAAATAGTTTCACATTTGTATATAATTACTACTATATTTATTAATATTGATAATTAGTAAATTATTACTGTAATTACTAAAACAACTTATTGTATTTGAAAATATAAAATATGTGGGACCTCGTTGCCAAATTTGGTACAACAAGAGATATGGATTTTTCTGTACAAAAGTATAAGGTACATGTACATATATCTTTGTCAAATCTTGTAAATAATTAATTCTATCACAGACCTAATGACATGATGTGTTATCGAACCTAATAGCAAACGTAATCGGGAAAGTGTTTTAGGAAACGGTATGTTTGTCCGTTTATTTATGGCTTTGCCTTTGCATGCATGTTACATTTCACATGTGCGGGTGTGTTTGTTTAACTAGTGTATTGTCATTATTAGCAATTCAATATTTTCCACTTTTTGCCTAACCCTTCCAATATACGGGTATGTTTGGCAGTAATGTTAAACTTTTTTTTTTATTTTGTTCAAGAAGGTACTGTACATACTTGGTGTCCCATGTGCTTTGTATCCAGTCAAATTAATATACAAATATATAGTCGTATTATTTATTATGTTAAATGACATATAATGTTTCCTTAGTCTCAATGAATGTGCAGGGACTGGGTGACAAAAGCAAAAGAAAAGATGGTCTTAATTTTTTGAAAGGGAAAACACGCTCTATTTATTTCTTACATGATACTCATTTCACCAAAAGCGAAGAAAATTATATGATAGCCAAATGGGGATTCGACAGTTTCTTCAGCAGTCATACTGGTCAATCAAGAGAAGTAGCCATTCTTATAAATAATAACTTTGATTTTAAGGTGTAGAGTTCCGAAAGTGACGGTAATATGTTGATTTTAGATGTGATAAAATATTACCCTTATTAATGTATATGCTCCAAATAGAGATAATCCTTGTTTCTTTCGTAAGCTTGGAGAAAAAATCTGATCACCCATGTATAGTTACTGGCGACTTTAACCTGATTTTAAATCCAGATATGGATACATTTAATTATGTTAATATAAATCACCCAACTTTACGTGATACTCTTTCAGATGTTATTGTGGAAAACAATGTATCAGCTTGCTGAGGAAAACAAAATATAAAAAACCAACCATGTACATGGTTTTGTAGAAATCCAATAAAAAAAGCAAGACTAGATTTCTATACGTTGAAACACAAAATATGTGGACGAAACAAAAAAAAAATAGACAATGTTAAAAGGCACTAAGCATGGGATATACAGGATACTGATAACATTTTTAAAATTTAACGTAACTGATCAACTATTTTTTGAGACGTTAATATTAGAAATTAGAGGTAAAAAGATTGCCTACTCAACATATAAAAAGAAACGGAAAATAAATAAGGAAGAACCCAGCAAGCAAGGGTAAATGGGACCCATATGGGCTATATCCGGGCACGCCCATGTGGGATTACCCATATGGGTCCTATATGGGTCCCACATTCAGCAAGCCCATGTGGGATTACCCATATGGGTCCTAAATAGGTCCCACATTCAGCAAGCCCATGTGGGATTACACATATGGGTCCTATATGGGTCCCACATTCAGAAAGCAAGGGTAAATGGGACCCATATGGGCTATATCTGGGCACGCCCATGTGGGATTACTTATATGGGCCCTATATGGGTCCCATATGCTTTGCTAGCTGCTTTGACCCATATGGGCGGCCCACATGGGACCCAGGTTAATCCCGGTTGCACTTTTGGTATGGGTCCCATGTGGGCAGCCCATATTGGGCCCGTATGGAAAACAACATTGGACCCATATGGGTCCCATATGCTTTGCTAGCTGGGAATGTGTTTCAAAAAGAGAAAAACTACAAAAAGAAAATGACATAAATTATACTTTACTTGAGCAGAAAAAAAAAGATATATTTGATCTCCGTTAAAAACAATTAGAAGGGGCTTTTGTGAGATATAAAGCAAGATGGATAGATGAACGGAACAGATTTCAAGTTATTTTTGCAATTTGGAAAATAGAAATTATGTCTCAAAATATATAAACTCTTTAATATCCAAATCAAAGGCTACTTTTAAACTCAGGAAGAAGTTTTGAGGTTCTCTGGATTATACGGAAATGCTTAATTCATTAAAAAGAATGTCCAACAATACAAGCCCAGGTAACTCTGAATTTACGGCCGAATTTTATAAGTTTTTCTGGAACAATATTGATAATGTTTTAGTTAGGACAATAAGTTATGCTGATTTAAATGGGGAACTCTCAATAACATAAAAAACAAGAAGTTATAACTTGCATTCCGAAAGGCAACAAAGACAAATTGTATTTGAAAAACTGGAGACCAATCTCTCTTCTAAACGTTTCTTATAAAATAGCATCATCATCCATAGCTCTTAGAATAAAAAATGTGTTACGTATTATTATCCATGAAGACCAAACTGGCTTTTTACCATGGAGATTGATGGGAACAAATATAAGATCTTTATATTGCATACTATGTTATGCTTTGAAATACAATATTCTTGGGTTATTTATCTTGAATGACTTCTCGACTGCTTTTGACAGAATGGAAGAATGAAGTTTTAACCGTACCTAACTATAATTTCGAAATAATTTACGCAAAACCGTTTAAAATAACAAAAGATCCAAAATTACTTTGGTTACAACATAGAACAACCATAGAATTCTGGGAATTTCATGACACAAGTTTTACAATTGTTTAATTTTGGCCCTTCAATTATTAGTTGGATAAAATTGTTTTACCACAATATAGAGTCATGTGTTATTGTTAATGGGCATATGTCAGACTGGTTCTATCTACACAGAGGTTGTCGTCAAGGAGATTCATTGTCACCCTACCTGTTCATCCTGTGTGCAGAAGTATTATCTGTACTGTTAAGAAACAATCCAAAAATTAAAGGTATTCATACAGATAACACTGAGTATTTAGAATCACAATATGCTGATGATACCAGTTTGACTCTAGATGGCTCCAAAGAATCATTTCTACACATCATGTTGACATTAAAACTTTATGCAGAAATCTGCGGTCTTAATATAAATTCTGTCAAAATAAAATTTATCTGGTTTGGGTCGAAAAAAGGTAGCGACACAAAGTTATGTCCAGAATACAATTTATGTTGGGAAAAAGACAATTTCACTGTACTAGGGGTTAAATTCTCCACAAACCTGAATTCAATGATAAATATAAATTATGACCTTAAAATATTACTTGCACGTTGGTCTAAAAGAATACTTACTTTTTTTTTAGGAAGAACTGATAAAATAAAACGAACCATTATAATACAAGACCATATGATTTCTTTTGGGTTGGGGTGGGGCGGGGAGTGGGGACGGGGGGAGGTGGGGTAAGAATGATTGATATTGAACAATTTATGTCAGCTTAAAAAAACTACTTGGATTCGCAGAATTTTCCAGACAGATAATAAATATACTCAGTTAGTGGAAGAAATGTGCCCCATCTTCACAGACGTAGTTAATTTTGTTAGTGATTATTTATATAGAATACATGAATTGATAATTCCTTTCGGAAAGAAATAGTTCCTGTTATAAAATACTTACTGAACACCTGAAACCGAGTTCATGGCAACAATTTAATGCTGTTAGTTTATGGCATAATCCAGATATTAAGGTCGGAGGTTCAAGCGTTTTCTATAGAAGATGGTACGAAGGAGGCATTATTTTAATCAATGAGCTTTAAAACACAAATGTAAACTTTTACTCTTACAGAGAATTCAATAATCGACATGACATAAGGGCTAAACTCTTAAAATATGAAGGTCTTATTACTGCTATTACAAGCCCAGTAATCGACGTCATCAGCGGTGGTAAAAAGACTCGGTTAATATTCACTTCTGCTAATACTTAGCGAATTGGGAGCAGAATCAAAGAAAGTTAAACAAATGAAAAAACTCCTCTGAGAATCATCTCGCAAAAATAACTTTCTTTGATTCTGCTCTCAATTCGCTAAGTATTATCAGAAGTGAATATTAACCGAGTCTTTTTACCATTGATTGTGATACTTTAGGCATAATTATATCTTTATGGACTGAGAATAAGAGCTGAAATACGTGTGTTTACTTACCGAGTCGAGACAAATCTTCGTTACGGATGATCATCTTGTGCACCTGCTGATGACGTCGATTACTGGGCTTGTATTAGAACCTACTTAGGTAAATTGAATATAACACCTTTACCCGATAATAGTCCAAAGCCATTACGCCCTCTTATCATATCCATACTAAAGTCTGTAGATTCCATTATGATATGTTGATTAAAAAACTATTTACCCCAAGTCATTTATAAAATGGAAGAATGAAGTTTTAACCGTACCTAACTATAATTTCGAAATAATTTACGCAAAACCGTTTAAAATAACAAAAGATCCAAAATTACTTTGGTTACAACATAGAACAACCATAGAATTCTGGGAACCAACTATTTACTAACAGAAATGAATTCTAGATAGTATGTGCAGCTTTTGCAATATTTTAACTGAAACAATCCATCACTTGTTTTGGAATTTGGAAGTTGTAGAACAGTTTTGGTCATATCTTGCAGAAAACATTAGAAATGCATGCAATATAACTTTGACAATTTGGGAAGAAACTTTTGGGAAGAAACAGATATAATAAATCTGATATCTCTTCGAGCCAAGTTATCATGCAAGCAAAACTTTTTATATATCAGAAAAGAAGCAAAACCCATTACTAGATATCTTTAAAAAACATAGTATATCTTTACACAAAGTGGTAAAGTGGATAGCATATAAAATGTTAAAAGTAAAAACAATTAAACCATGTGGAGTCGATATATAAACATTGGTAAAATAGGACAATACAATAGATATATAGACTTTTTATTAAACATTTCAAAGTTCAGGGACACCATAGCGATCATCAGAGTAAAGCACTGTTGTCTATTTCTCAGCTTTTTTAAAGTTTTTTTTCCCTTTCGTTATATATATGCTCCAGAAAATGTTTTGCATATCTGTTCCCCCGTCCCCCACACCCCACCACTCCCAGCACCCCACCGGAAAAAAAGTAATCCATGCATGTTCTGAATGGTGTATTATGTCAATAGCAAAACCATACATACCGTGTGTATGTAGATATGTGTGTAGATATGTGTGTATATCTGCAAATGTGTATATACTTGCGAATAGATTTTATCGATGAATGTATACAGATAATGGGTAGAATATCTAAACATGGTATAGAATGGTGAATATTTGTGAATATAAGGATACGTGTCTATAAATTAAATAATGGTGAATATTTTAATTTATTATTTTTACATATATATATGTGTGTGTATGTATAAATGTATATATGTATATACGAGATATACAAAGTTGCATACTTGTGAATAAATTGATGCAAATCAATAAATATTAGTACATTTAAATATACTGACACATGTCAAAACATAAACCACATGATGGCTCACCATCATTTTTGCGCTACACTAATCTATTTTGCTAAATAATATTTTTTTTACCTTCGTATACCTTTATTTATAATATTAAATATTAAGATACTGTATACCTATGCTGAGAAAATTGAAGGGGACACTTGGCAATCTTAATTAGTTTAAAACTTACAGCGTCCTGTTGGTCTTCAATATGACTTGCATACTTTCAGTCATTGAAGTGAATGCAAGTGTTTAAATAGTTCAAGTTAAATTGATTTTACATATTACTAAATGTTGATAATAATGCATTAGTTGTATACTTGAACATTTAGATCAAATATGGAAGAGGGTTGAAATCTCAAGTTTGTGTATGGCATAGGCGGTTCTAAAGTCAAAATGAGGCAAGATTAATAACCGAGATAATTATTTTAATGTTTGAATGTAACTCAAGTTCGCAATGTGTCCCTTTAACAAAATATAATAAAACGTATGAGCTTATAAATGAGTATGACACTTTTTTGCAGTATATATGTAATTGTTATCATTATGTAAATTAAGATGTATGTGCTCTGTTTGTATATGTAATGGATACTTTAGAAAAGAACTAAATTTTAACATTTTTTACTGAAGTTGCTTTATGAATACCGGTCCTGGCATCTGTGCAATGAACATGATTAAAGCTCAGGATAGAGTATAAAAAGAGAAAAAATAAAATGGCCGCAGAGAAACATTTCTGATTATTTTATAATTATACCACTCAGAGGGGTTTAATAAAACATTTCTAAATAATAAAACACTTTTTAAACCATAAAATGTGACAATTAAATACACTAAACATTACTCATTAAAGATATATCAAAACATTTATATAATGTATTTATTGTCTATACTTTCTAGAACAAAACTGTTATCAATAACTGTCAAATTTTTAATTTTGGTTCATTTTTTAATAGTTTTTCATGTAAAATGAAATCATCGATTGGTCAGAATGCTTAAAGCATTATCTTGAAACAGACGAAATACTAACAAACTGCAGTTTACACCTAATGTGTGTAGCATCTACCGCCCGCTGGTGTTTAAAATATAAATATATAAAAATGTATATTTTTTTTATAATACTATGTTTTGCACAAATGCAGAACTACAAATTAAAGAACTAAATACATCATGCAAAAAACAATTCAAATGTTATTACCTCTTCTTGAAATGGAAGTGTAAGAACCTCTGCAAACAGACACACGAACACACAAACATAGATTCCATTTAAATCTATAAACATTTTCATTCTCCGCTTCTTGATATAATCACGTCTGTTATGATCAAACTATTGCCGATACTGAAGCAAAACCACGTAATATATACGTAGTATGATACCTTGAGGCTCATGAAGGAAAGGCTATATTCTTCGATAATTACAGTATGCATTCCCGCTTTTATTGATAAGATTAAGGTAATGCATTCAAAATAAGGCGACACGTTATCCGGAGGGGTCACAGATTGATAGCAATATATTAATGTGCGAAGGAGTAACTATTTGGGTGTAACTAGTCGTGAAGAAAAGATGGAAATAAACCTAAATCAAATGACATTTTAAGTTGAGTGGCGCACAGAATATTTTTTGAGAATGTCAAGCTTAAATGTGGATGTTATTTGCATGGCTGAGACATCTATAAACAAACATTTCAATAAATGTACTTTATAGGCCCTCCAACACACTTAGAATTTGGACCCTCCTATGAGCGTGGATCTTGTCAAGCTTGTTACCGAGACAAAATCAAAGTGCTGAAAACACTGGTGGACTAGGGGCTTTGGAAATTGAACAGTTCTGTTAAGTGTACATAGTGTAAGTGCATTTAAGAACATTGTATGCACTGACCTTGCGTATGTATTTGGATGGTACTACAGTCTGCCCACGGTGTTTTCTTTCCCGCAAAATGAATTAGTACTGACCATTGAATAATAATACGTAACAGAAAAAACATTATAGCGAACAATTGTTTTCAATAACGGTGCATTGTTTTTCCTGTTCTACTATTGGACTGTCTGTAAGTATCAGTTTGGTTCTGTATTGACAAAACTGGCGGAAAGCGTCTTCTTGAGTTCGAAGGGATAAGATTGTAATTATTAAATTCCGACGTATGCACCGGATAGAAATATGGGCCGTATGAGTTATCCTTTTAGGAAAAATACATCTAATTTTATTACTGTTTACATATGTTTTTTATTGTGCTATGTATTCCATCATTTATTAATTCGGAGCAACATTATTCATATCTGTACAAAGTCGGATTCGAAAAAAATCTTCTCCACTCGATTAATAGTGATCGCGGGTCATGAAATCAACGCGTTATCAGTTCAATATATTGCGTCTGAAATGCCGCGTCTACAGTGGTAAATTCTGCAATTATAACATATTGACGAAGACTTTCTTTAAGATTGTCTCCATTAGGTGACGGATGTTCCATTTTCCCGCTGATATCGCAAATGTTTACCTCTATTCTTTTTTTGCTGAAAAATAACTACTTTTGCTCAAAAGCATTGGTCCTTTCGGTATTAATATGCAAATGAGCTACTTTATTCCAGGTTTGCGAAGCTGGATGTACGGGGTCCAAACGGGGTTTATAA
The DNA here is from genome assembly GCA_037043455.1 of Cyrtodaria siliqua. Taxonomy (NCBI): domain Eukaryota; kingdom Metazoa; phylum Mollusca; class Bivalvia; order Adapedonta; family Hiatellidae; genus Cyrtodaria; species Cyrtodaria siliqua. The sequence goes on from JAWPHD010008179.1 coordinate 90,821, forward strand.
TATTTCGAGATAAAATATATCATCTTGTTTCTTGTCTTAGTAGAAAAAAAAGTATAGGTCCAAACATCAAATTCTTCAATTTTCTTTCCATTTCCTGCAGCTTATTTACGATTTAGATGGTATTTGTCTGATCCGGAGAACTATTGCTTCTCTACACAAGGCCTGGGCCCCTATGAATATGCACACAGTGAGTGGGATGTGTTTATCTCTTTTATGCGAAAGAACACCCAATCAAAATGACAGCTGACGCTCTGTCTGTTAGCGTAGTGATACAATACGTCAGTGACGATCTGTTGCGGCTTCTAGCGTTCTCGAATTTTGTCGCCTGCTAAGGACTAGGGCTTGAAAAGTCCCTAGTTTAAAAACGAACACACATAACACAGGTCATGCAATCAACTCCTTCAGCTGGTTTGTTTCAACACAATATTGTGGCGATTGTTGAATTGCTTTTGCCCCTCCATATGGACACATTGCTGTACTATACTTTACAGTGCAGCATAGGACAGAACTGTATGCTTACCAAAACTTTTATAGTGGTATTATTTGAAATCTTGGTGTTATTAAGCGCGTTGCTATTTTTCCTGACATTTTTGAACATGTATCAACAAGAAATAATTGACATAATCAGCAGGTGCTTTTGCAGGGAAGTACATGAGTTGTGAATTACTATTTTAAAGGGAAACAAACCAATCTTGATAGAGGAGAATAGATCAACGTGGAAAAGACAATACTCGCCCGATATTTTTTTACAGTCAAAGTGTCCGAAGATAAGAAGTCCTTCGTCGTCTATATACTAACTGAAAGGTAATTATATGAACTTTGTGTTGTTTGGAACTCTCAAGGGTATAATGTATTGTTGTAAAATTCATAGCGTATTCAAGCCATTACCTTTAACGAGAGGTTAACATCTACATTTAATCTGTACAATTCTTAACATTCTTAAATTATCATTTACCATGAAGACGTCAGAGAGATAGAAAAATCAGACCGGAGAGGTATTGGAATGTTTCTTGACATTACACAAGAAATTGACTAGCTTGTAATATGAACACTTGGAAAGTTTATTGGATTAATAGTTATTGAACGTAAATAATTAGGGAAATAGATAGCTGTGGTAGATCTAAATTCTAGAAAATTAGGAATCTGCACAATTAACACACTGGGACAATTAGATTAAGAAAAAAGGGAAAACGTAGAAATTAAATTTCTATACAAACGTAATTAGATATGTCGAACATGAAATGTAGCGTTCAGTGACACAAAAAAGCACACAAACACCTAATCAAAACAAACACCTATCACAATGACAAACACAAGGTAAGGTATATGCCATCACAAAAATAAAAGAGTTGACAATAGGGCTCGGAACGGTAAGATTAAACCAGCCTATAGGGTGTAACAAAGAGCGTACTAACTTACCCTATTGTCATTCCAAAACAAAAGGGAAGTATACATAAAGAAATGCCCGCCATGCCTTATCCTCTGACAAACTAGGCAGCATTAATAAGCAATATAGGTATAACGCAAATACAAAATATATGAGTATAAAAAAACATAGAAAGGCACAAAAAAGTACTCTCTGACTGTCGTATAGAAAACACAGCAATCAAACGCAATGGCACCGTAGGTCCGCCCTGCACCATAAACCGGATTATGTGGTAGAGTGGTGTATAGTGTGGAAAAGTCGTAGGTGCTTAGAGTAGAGGCATGGAAATGCTTACACCGTAGTTTATTAAGGACTTCGCCGGAGCTTTTGATAGACCAAAACAAATTGATTCCTGAGTTTTAGAATCTGGAAGCGCCACGTTACATGACGTCACTTGATAAATATACGTCACGAAGACAACTTCAACATTAATTTTAATGAAATGTTAATTACAACAAACTTGCCATGCTCCCAAACCTTGCATCCCCCGATATAAACCCATCAACCAGTTTTTACTGAAAATTAAATGTTACAACCTATTTTATTATTCTAATTTTAAAATGCGTATGCAATAAACAGATTATTAGATCTATATTGGGATATATGCACTCAAACAATTTGATATTATATAATACTTCAATTTAAAGTTCTCTGTGCGGAACCAAGGATAACACATATTACAGTGCAAAATGAATTATCATGTAAATAAGGTGTACTTTTAGGCTCCTTCATAATATAAAGGCCATTTAGAATAAAACTTATCATTACTTTTCAATTTTGAGCCGAACCCCAAAGCCCCACGAAAATCTTGATGCGCTGAGTCCTTGGACGAGGACAATGAAAGTGGTCACATCTGTTTTATTTGGTTAAATGGTGTTTTGCGTCATTTTCAGCAATGATTAGACCATATATGGCGATTGATGTTTTGTGGTATCCTATTTGTCTACGGTGGAATCAGTACTGAAAACCTCCCGCCATCCGTAAAAATGGGAGTGTCGAAATAGTAATTGATATAAAAAGGCTTAATATATTAACTGAATGTGCCATACTGTCCTATGCATTCGAATTGTCATTACCAAGGCATTGTGTTTACATACTATGTAAAATAAGTTTTGCAACAAAATATAAATTGTCACCAATTCTAAATATTATACTTTTGGATCCTATCCCCTATGTGATTCGCTTCAGCATCCGATTGATATGTAAATGGAATTACAAATAACATGTGTTAAATATCAAAGAGGATTGAATTAAATGTTCATTGTTGTGCTTGTGTTATTATGCTTTAAAAAATGGTAAATATTTCAAAATTTCCCAAGTGTTCCTAAACTTATTTTACATAGTATATATACATTTCCTTACATCCTTATACATAATTAGACGAAATAAAAATTTATGAATCCAGTAACATTTTCACTTTAAACCTGCTAGCATATCATTAATTAAAATGAATACAGTTTCTAGATTTGTCTTCGTTATTCCACCATGGGCTTTAACAATATTAATGGTGGAATATTCTCAACTCTTATACACTATATTTAACAGTTTGCATTTTTACTATTCAAATAATCATTACAAATGAATTGAACATATGTAATTATGTATTAGAAAACAACGGGACGCTGGAGTCTCTTTAAAATGCGTTTATTGTCTTCACCACGCTCTGCGCAATCTCGAAGTACAATACATTTAATTACTTCTGTGGGTTATTTAATCAAATAAGGTCTGATTACATTTTAGTTAGATTTATTAGCGCTTACAGACATCTGTGCTGTTCCTAAAAGGCCAGTTCGTAAAACATTCCCATCACATGTGCTACTTCATCAACATGATTAACTCGATCGTACCGTCTAATTGTGGTGTTAAATTGACAAATAGAGAGACAGAAAACGTCATTGCCTACCTATTTCGGCGTTTGTTTGCTATCAACCGTACCTTTTTTTTGTTTTACGAATTAAACACGACAATGTGGGTTTGCTCAGTTGTCATTATGCAAAATGTTTGCAGACTTTTTGGTCCATGTGGGAAATGTTCTTATCACAGAATCGTCTGAATGATTTATATCATACGTATATGGTCACGGATTTTCTTCTGCTTACACAAGTCCCAATACGTTTTAAACAAGATATTTACGACCAATGCTTATATTAAACAGATATATTTGTATTTTTGATTGACATTATCAAAACAAAAGATGTTGTTTTTGAGAAAATGTTGAGAAATTCGTTAAAACTTATAATTATTATAACATAGTTCTACTAAAATTGATATCATTCACAGCTATTTCTTAGGCTCCATTGTTTTTCCATATACTTGCAAACAGATATGTAATGTTTTATATACGTTTATATCATTACGCGAAAAAATAGGAATTTACCCATACACTAATGCAGGAGTATTTTGATTAACTTCAAAGTCTTACATTTATATTGTGGTTGAGGTTATTGTACTTTTAAAGAAATGCCAAGGAATGATTTAAATCACGTCTAACGGTTCATCAAAACAGTATATGTTATTTAGAGCCACCCCAAACAAAAGGGAATGACACATCGGAATCCGGAACCGGGATACCTGGCCTACTCTAAATAACGAATATGTATATGGTTCTTTAACGTGTGCGAAATAAAGATTCTGATATACGAGACCGTCCGAAGGAGAAGGTTTAGGGGAACATGCATTACCCTAGAACACACCGACGAAAATCAGTGGCACCGGTTATGCTTGAATGTGGGTCATATAGATTCCAGGTCCACCGTGTTATCCACTAGACCAACTTTTCAAAACGATGTACAAGCATCGAAATTGAATAATTATTGCCAGTGACATTGACTGAGAATTAACAGAAAAACTGATATTAGGAGGCACTGAGGTTGTTTCATTGTAACTGTTGCATTACATGGTCCCGCCTTAATTGTGTTAAGCGTTAAGCGATGGAATGCGTATATTAGCAGGATTTTTTAACAGATATTTCGACAATAAAACACGTTTAAAAACATTTGTTACTGAAAAAAAACACGCTCACCTGTTTAAATTACCTGTTTTAATTTTACAACATGCAACATTTTTAAGTTTTATTTCATACACCAGCCAACCCCGTTTTCGCTTCTTAGAGAAGCAATACAGGTATATTAACCAAAACCAATTTGCTAATATACATTGCATACAGTACTATTAATGTTATGGCATAAGCACAATTAAGCGTGATTACTTGCTGGAAAAATTGCTGGAAAAAAACAAACATTTGATCCTTTCGAATTCAAATAAAAAATAAAAAAAGCTATTATTACATCTTCATGTAAAAAGGAAATCAAGACCTGGTAAGATTATTTTTCATTTGCTTTCTCTTCTTCCAAATGCATACTACAGCTAATTTTAAAAAACAAAACATTCAATTTACGCTTGCAATCCAAAAAAAGGCCACTGTTTCAAATATCTCTCTCTCATGTCGACAAGAGGGAAACACAATTCGCAAGCAGGCCATGTGATATTTATTTTTCTACAGGTATATAATTATTGAATCCAATCAACTTATGTTTATCTCCTACAGAGATCAACTTATGTTTATCTCCTACAGAGATATTTTGATAAATACCTGTTATAATGGCAAGAGTATGTAAAGAGGGTATTTATATACATGCTGCTGTTCTGCATGTACTATCATACAAACGGCCGTAAATGTAGATATACAAATCAAACAGGAAATGCAGCTCCTATTTTAAATTTATATATCGACGTTCAGTGAAATCACACCAGTAAATTATATGGGTGATATGGGTGTTAAATTGTACTGCTAAAGTAATTTATATAATTCAACACCCATATAATCTACCGGCGCGTTTTCAATTGACCGCCAGTATACTTCCTGCGATATAATCATACAAATCTATTCAAGTATTCAAGATGTCACTAAACTTAAATTCTCCTTGTGAGTGTATCGCTATTTGTGCATCAACTGTACAGTATGTAAAGGTAGCGCTATATTAAAAAAAGAACTTTCTCGCTCGGAGCTGCAATACACGGGTGCATTCTGGGCGGTCCAGTTGATATAAAATCAGGTGCTCTAACCACTGCGATAATTGAACTTCCTAAGAACATGGTATAGTTTGTACCATTTACAAACATGAACATCAACGAGATTAACACACGTATCAAAATGTGTCAGGATATAGTCTATGATGTCAAACGTATGCATCAACATTGGCTGATATAAAACTATATTTATAAATTAAATTGAGGATTCCGTCTTAAAAAAACACTCTATCTCTCAATATTTTGTTTAGGTTTATGGTGTGAGAGTGTGTGCTAGTTATTGCAAAGTTGCCTATTTGGTGATGGAAATGATTTAATGTAACTACACAAACCGGTGGTGTAGTATCAGGTACTGAAGAACAAGGAAGAGCTTAAGGTACCTGGTTCGAAAATCCTGTTTAGAATTTACTTGTTTTTCATGAAATATACTCTAAAGCCTTATTTATCGATGTTTCCTGTTATATTTAGAAGTAGAATATCGCTTAAGCCGGTGCTAGGAGACGTGAAAGAAGTTGCCCCTCACATTACCTCTCATGAACAGGCTCAATAAAACCGTTATTTCCGTTGACGGAATTATTTGTTTTTATTTAATCGGAGCAAAAGAGTTCCAGTGTCGAGACTGCATTTTTAACTTCTGTCCCAATACTATACAAAGTACAAGTACAATATTGCTGCAAAATGCAGCAAAGGAATTGGCAGTGCCCAAAAAGATACAGTTGTAGTTTTAAGAAGAGATTTAGGTTATTATATCCGTTTAAGTTAAACATATTTATTTTACAACGTATAGCACCAATCACTCTGGCTGGGTTGTTTATTATGTTAAAAGCATTTCCTGGATGTGAGGTCAAAATGACTTTGATCTTCAACAAAAATGCTACATGTTTGTGGGTATTAGCTTGGTGACCTTCATCTTTGACCCTATGACCCCAAAAACATTAAGGTTCTTTCTTTCAACAAGAGCAATGCATTACGAATGTTTATGAGTGCGACTGTTATGAAATTATTGAGCAAAATATGTTTCATATCAGATTATATTGACCTTGACCTTTGACTTACTGACCCCCAAAACAATAGCGTTAGTTCTCTCTCGTAGAGCAATATACATATGCTTTTTTATAAGTGAGGGTATAAAGGTGTTGAAGTTACTGTCATTAATGTTTATTTTAATTTAATTTGACCTTGCCCTACTGATTCTAGCATCAACGGGGTCCCTCTTGTCACCTAGGACAACGTACTGATATAATTTCATGTGTGTAGGTGTTATGATTTGAAAGTTCATCTGGAATGGGAATTTTCAAATAATTAAGTGTGAGTGTGAGGTTTGGTGCACCCTACAACCGGTTTAAACCCCCAGTGGCCTAATTTGCCATTGACCGTTCCAAGGCGGTAGCCCTATTGTCAACCCTTTTGTGTTTGTGATGTCGTTTGCATTTATTATTACTTATGCCTTCTTGTTTGTCTGTTTGCGTGTTTGTTTCTGTGTTTTGTGGTTGACTGTCCTCCTTGAATGCTACTTTCCCTGTCCGATCTTTTTATATTTCTTTGTGGATAATTACAAATAAGTAAAAGTACTAACGCAGATAATGACATGACTTGAAAGGGATACTGTCCGTGAGTAACCAAATATTAAGTATAACCATTGTATGTTTTTTATTGAGTGAAATGACTATATGAATACATGAACATGTGAACATAGACATAGTATATAGTAATGAATTTGCGAGTTTGAATAATTAAAGGTTTTACCTATTAATTGTACATGGATCTGGACCGCAATATGTACATTTTCTGCTTCATTTAACATTCATTAGCACAGTACGTTTCCTACATATTATGCGATAGTAATTTAAGTGTGGGCTACGAGATCAACATCCACTCCTTTTTTAGTACTGTTATTGAATTCCGCCAAAGATTTTTGATTTTATTGAGAAGATAAGTGAGTAATGTTTGTCAACACAATTATGTTACGTTTTATAAGTTAAACGTTAAGGACAGTGTTCCTGTAAAGCAATAATGCAACATATGATGACTATATTTCAGATTATTATGTTTGAAAACTATTTTCTTATCGCCATTCTAATTATAACTAATTAGTTCCCTTCTATTCTTTGCAGTGTACTTCTGTGCTTGAGATCCAGACTATTACGAAAAACAATTTCAGATCAAAAGTGGGGTCGTCATCGAAATCAAAATAATAGCCACCCTAGCTTTAACCCATATTTTGACTCGTTACTACCGATACAACTATTATGTTTACACATATTACCATTTCTTGCCAACACAACTGCAGCGTTATCACGCAAAGTGTTTGATCACGGTTGACTATTCATTTCCGAAATCCCTCATACTCATGCTAGTTATCCGGTAAAGGTTCAAGAGTCTGAGTGAGCATACTTACTGGTAAAGGTGATCCTTTGGGAGCAAAAAACACAATTAAGAGAATAAAGCAGCAGACTCGGTTTTATTGAGTCTGTTCATGAGAAGTAATGAAAAAAGCAACACCTCTTACGCCCCCTAGCACCGGATTAAGAGGTATTGTACTTCAAATCCACCTATCACCGCAAAGCCACCACAAAAACGTTATAAAAAAGTTATTGTATAATGTTTTGGTATAATCATGCCGAGTAACCTGGTTCACGATATGTAATCTAATAAACATTTGTATTTATCGACATTACTTATGAAAAAAACACACTTCAATGTAAAGATAGAAAAAACCTCCCATGATCAAAAAACTGATCGTTATTATAACCAAATACAAGCAAGGTTTTACGCAAGCGTAAAATAGCTGCCGAGAGACAAGAAGTTAACATAATAATATATCAAGTCACGGGTGTTAAAACAGTATTGAAAAAATTAAATGTTGTCAAGGACGACCGTTTTTCCTTACATTCTTCCCGATTTTTACCACCAGTTCTTCCTACCAAGCATTTTAAATCAATGTGGGCGACATCGCTTCTTTCTGTTCAAAAACCTTGACATGCATTTATTATTAATTGTTCCTGTAAAAATAAGATCAGTGATTGGTCAGAATGCTGAAACAATTATCTTGATGCAGACGAAAAACTAACAAACTGCAGTTTATACCTAATGTGTGTAGCACATATCGCCCGCTGGTGTTTAAAATATAAATATATAAAGATATATATATTTATATAATATTATGTTTTGCACAAATACAGAATTACAAATTATATAAAGTCAAAGAACTAAAAACATCATGCAAATCAATTCAAATGTTATTACGTCTTCTTGAAAAGGAAGTGTAAGAACCTCTGCAAACAGACACACAAACATAGATTCCATTTAAATCTATAATTTTTTTCATTCTCCGCTTCTTGATATAATCACGTCCGTTATGATCAAACTATTGCCGATACTGAATCAAAACCACGTAATATATACCGCAGCATGATACCGTCAGGCTCATGAAAGAAAGGCTATAGATTAAGGTAATGCATTCAAAATAAGTCGACACGTTATCCGGAGGTAGTCGCCGATAGATAGCACTATATTAACGTGCGGAAAATAACCTAAATTAAATGACATTTTAAGTTAAGAGTTGTGCACTTAATATTTTTTGAGGATGTCAAGCTTAAATGTGGATGTTATTTGCATGGCTGAGACATTTGCCTCTCTAACACACACATTTTAATAAGTGTACTTTATAGATACTTCGACACACTTAGAATTTGGACACTCCTATGTTGGCAAACGTGATCGTGGAACTTGTCAAGCTTGTTATGGATACAAACAAATTAACACACGTAACACAGGTCATGCAATCAACTCCTCCAGCTGGTTTGTTTCAACAAATGATTGTGGCGATTGTTTTGCCCCTTAAAGGTGAAATATAGCGTGTCTTTTGAGCATATATTCTGAAATATATGTATATAATATACAATCTGTTCAAATATTACACTTATTGGTTGTCCCGTTTTCTCACAGTAGCCAATTTTAATTCATAGCGCACACGCTTCGAGTTTCGCCCTTTTTGAAGACATGTAAGTGTCACGTGATCCTGTGACGTCATTGGTACCAAAGGATTAGCGGTTTCGCATTGAGTTGTATAGTGTTGTCTATGTAGGATTACGTTTTATGGTACGTGTTAAAAATGCCGTGTGCTGTAGCTGAGTGCCAAAGTGTGCATAAAAAGGGACAATCTAAAAACATCAGTTTCTTTCGTTTTCCTAATCAGGTTAATGATAGATTAAGATTTGAAGTGTGGGTGGTCCGCTGTCGACGAAAATCGCCCGTCGCGTCAAAAAAATGGGAACCTTCGAAAGAAGCGCGAGTTTGTAGTAAACACTTTGAGTTGGATTCGTGGGAAGTCCATCCTTTGGTTTCATTTTCATTGAATTTGGAGGACAAACGGCCATGCAGATTAAAAACAACAGCGATACCAACAATATTTTTTTAAAAAAATGAGATGTGCCTAACCCCGCCGTCTCCGAGCAAGTTTTATTCGCCGATTCGACCGGCGTTGAGGAAGAAATTATTAAATGAGGTAAAATAGAAGTTTTTGTTCAGTTATCTTAGCAATTCCTCGGGTATGTGTATGATAAATTGTAGAAAGGTATATAGTCTTAGATCTGTACATCGTGATTGTTTAGCTGTTGAATTAGATGCATGTGTCTTACGTGAACGGCGCTAATATAATGTAGCCGTCTTTTTCAAAAGATTGCTAAAATGGTTTAGCATATAAATGTAAATGAATTCGGTGAAATAAACACTGTGTCGTTGTTTGAATATATATTTTGTAGTGCTTTGTTTTTTTGTTTTTTTTTGTTTTAAATTATACACCTTCTTCTTCCAATAGTGTTATAGATTTATATAGAGTTATATATCGGTCTCTGGATTTGAAAATAATGACAAAATGTTTCATGGATGTCTATAAAAAGGCAGAAAATTGATAATGTTACTAGCTATTATATTAGTTCAGTAATGTTGCATGACAAAACAACAACAATAACGGCTTTAACCTCATGCAGTAAGTAAACTAAGTGCTTTACAAGCATATATATATACTTTATATTCTAAATCAAAAAATTTGATCTGTTAGGTCTTTTTTATCGATCTCTACATGTACATAATACATAATGTCGTGCTCATAATACATTTGACTATATTATTAAGATCATAGTATTTTTCGCTCTTCGTGCGCGATGAACTAGTTTCTCACGCATCATATATCCGTCTTGTGAAATACGCGGCTCGCCGCGGCGGTATTGCACCGCTCACGGCATTGCAAAATACAGGAAATGTAGGCATATCATAAAACTACGTTTGCCTAAATGGTGCGTGATTTTGTCATATACCGACGTATGTACCCTGATTAGGCTGTACTTCAATAGGGCACCGCAATAGTTGATTAGTCGGTGTGTGGTATATTGTTAGTTGGGGGCACGTGGAGAGCGTGTCATACTGCAAATCCGAATCTCATACACCACTGTAGAGTGTTTGGAGGCGGCGGGGACTAATGGTATATAGAATACTGTAGAAATTAGATGCTGTTTCATTTAATTATTTATTTATCAATTATACTTACTAGACTCTAAATATATTTTTCAATGTCTACTTTTCGGCAAAAATAAAGTCCTTATAATCTGACGCTCGTATTAATGTACAAATATTAGACCATGTCCATTCATTCGGAATATACTGCATTTCGCGCTTAGTGTAAATGTACCGAGATATTGCAGCGTTGCTGGTGACTTACAGTCAGAATTTCGATGAAAACAATGCCAACACGACCAAGCTCTTCATTTGCACCTGCACCGCGTTCAACTTCCTCATCGGTTGATTAATCCGAGGTATTTTCATCCTCAAACACGAATTCTGGCTCAAAATCGTAAATTTGCACATTGTGCAACCGTCTTATCATGGGCATTTCATCTGACTCAACATCATAGTCGCTCTTAATTCCGACATTTTCACACACTATACTATTTTTGCGTGCTTTCCCTATGTACAAATGGTTTCGTTTTGTTCCCAATGACGTCACTTCCGGTTTTACGAGGAAGAGTTTTCTCCCTTTGATTTTTTTCAATATTTTAGCGAAGCCTGTTCGTCTTTTCGGTTTTTATCTTTAAAAACATATTTTCACTAAACATTCATCAATAGCATAGTAAACATCGTATTTATAATGATATTTAATAATTAAAAACATATCAACAACGGATTTGTTGATTTAGGACAAATTTCATCTTTAATACTTAAGTGTTAATAAGCGCGTTGCTATGTTTTCCTGATATCTTTAAATGACATAATCAGCATGTGCTTTTGCAAGGAAGTACATAAGTGAATTATTATTTTAAAGGGACACAAACCAATATTGGTAGATGAGAATAGATCAAGTTGGCAAAAAAAGAATATTCGCCCGATATTTTTTACAATCAAATGTCCGAAGATAAGAAGGCCATCTTCGTCTAGATACTAACTGAAAACTGAAAGGTTGTTGTATGAACGTTGTGTTTTTGGAACTCTCAAGGGTATAATGTATTGTTGTAAAATTCGTAGCAGATTCAAGCTATTACCTTAAACGAGGTGTTAACATCTACATTGAATCTGTAGTATTCTTAACATTCTTAAATTACCATTTACCATGAAGACGAATGACCACAAAGAAGTCAGACAACATGTCAGAGAGATAGAAAAATCAAACCGGAGAGTTAGTGGAATGTTTCTTGACATTACAGGAGAAATTGACTAGCTTGTAATATGAAAATAAGTACATTACACGAGAAATTGACTAGCTTGTGATATGAAAAATTCAGAATATAATTAGGAATCTGGACAATTAACGCACAGGGACATATAGATGAAGAAAAAAATGGAAAAAGGTAATAATTAAATCACTATACAAGCATAATTAGTTGTCGAACATGAAATGTAGCGCTCAATGACACAATTAACAACAACAACAACAAAACACATTAACACCTAAACGAAACAATCAACAATCACAAGGACAAACAAACGATAAGGTATATGCCATCACAAAAAAAAAAAAATTGACAAAAAAACTTGGAACGATAAGATTAAACCAGCTTAGTGGGTGAACAAAGAGCACATTTACCACATTGTCATTCCGAAATAAAAGGGTCATTGTAAATAAAGAAATGCCGGCCAGGCCTTATCTTCTAACAAACTTGGCAGCATTAATAGGCAATATAAGTATTACACAAACACAGCCATGTTTATATGAATATAAAAAATCATTGAACCTTAGAAAGCCACACAAATAATACTCTCTGAATTGACAGAAGCCAGAGAAACACGATAATACACCGCAAAAGGCACCACAAGACAATATTAAAAGTAGACATTAAAGATACCGTGTTTCCTCAGGATCTAGGTAGACCTAAGCATAGAGTCCGGTCATTGGAAAAAAAAGCAAAGAGGAAAGCATAGCGGATGTCTGTAAATCGACCAACCACTAGACATGCAGCAGGTTGCACAATGATAGGGTTATAACCATTTTTGGATAAACTTTCTAACAAGTCTAATACTTTATTTAAGATTGTATGCAAGTGATCATGACAAAGGGTCTTAGTGTTTGAAAATTCACGTCACCAGGTTCAGGTTGTGACAGTGTTTGGTGCAGAAGATTTCCTAAATTACTTCTAAATTATAAAAGCAGACCAAAAATGAGAAAAATTATCCTATAGAAACCGCACTGCACCATAAACCGAATGATGCGGTAGAGTGATGTATAGTGTGGAAAAGTCGTAGGTGTTTAGGGAAGAGGCATACAAAAGCTTACACCGTAGTTTATCAAGGACTTCTCCGGAGCTTTTGATAGACCAAAACAAACTGATTTCTGAAATTTTCGAAACCTTTCCGCAATATTTTATAACATGTTCTTTACTCGCGGAAAGGCAGGAAGTCAACAGTTTTGATAGATTCGAAGTGGTAAATGAACTTGAATTTTCGATAAAAACATGTTTAGTGTGAATTTTTATGAAGTTTAGGAATCCAGAACATGGGAGGGAGCTTATTGTTTTTACTATTTACAGAAACCTTCATAGTCTCCAAAAATGTCACATGCTGGGAAACAATTACTCCTCTACCCGCTCCAGCAATGGTGTTATTAGATAAGCAGAAGTGCTCGCTAGCTCTGCATTCAAAGTATTGATATAATGCAATCGTCAGACAATGATTATATGTCGGAAGCTTTTTCTGCAGGTACTAGAACGAATTTAGTATGGAGATGCGGGATTCCATTATTAATGTGTCTTAAATTGTAAGTAGACGGTCGTGGAAGTAGAGAGGAATTTGACTCATAAAATAGAACACGTTAATTCGATAATTTATTCATTTAATCCGAGCCGTAAGTGCATATTTGTCTGCGTTTTTGTGCTTACACCACTTGGTACAGAAATATGTTAATGAATCTATTGCGATAGGCATAAAAATCAATATCCGATGGAAGGCAAGACCTTGGACCTTTGGAAACAGCTGCCTGATCCTCTTATCCTAAATAACACCAATATTGCCAGTGATTATGTGACCAGTAGGTTCATAAAAACATTTACAATTATGACATGATCAATCAGTTGGATTAGATGTGTCTATTTCAAGATCAAAAACTATTCTATTATAATTGAAAATAAGATTTCTAGTAGATTTTTACTTGTGACATATTACATTAGTCTCTATACATTTGAAATATTGAGAACCTCACAAGATGTTGCTCTGGGAACATCTAAGTAGGAATATTTATCAAAACCGAGACGATATCGGAATTAAAGGCATCTCTCTTGTCATAAAGTGTGCTTATTATTTCACTATTTTCATTGAGAGATGCAAATCGAGAAAAGAAGCGAGCGACAATATTAGAAATATAAGCTTTGGTATATTAAAGTTATTTTTTTCCACTTTATAAACATAATTATATCACAGATTAGTATGTGTTTAATACCTCACGATGTGTTAACGGATTTATCAGCCTTTCAACAGGATATATCAGGCGTTTTCTAGAAGACTATACTATTTTAAATATATTTCAGTTCATAATAAATACGACATCAGGCCTACCAAACCTCCGGATAAAATCCGGATTCTGCGGATTTCTCACTTGCTCCCCGGATTTAAGTGGACAATCTCGGGATTTGCCATCAAATGTTATTTTTTAAAAAATAAAATCATGATTTAACAGCTATATGTTCACAGTATATCAGGTATTTCCTGCATTATCCCTGTTACACTCACTAATCAGCTATGCCAAGGAGGGTATTTACAAGTGTCAAATAAATGGGGCCATCAGTGTAATGCAGAGACTGAATATAAAACTAACACCTAAGGACATAAGTAGTTCCTTCAATGACATAACGAAATGTGTGCAATAGCAGTAATAGCAGCACCATTTCATCGGATTCTTTAATTGGTTAACCCTAATTGAAATAGCAAGTGTTGGGAGCTAGTGATTCCTACTATGTGGTATCCCTATAACAGCTGCTACACGATGACTATAATTATGAAAAGAAATATAAAAAGATCGGACAGGGAACGTAGCATTCAAGGAGGACAGTCAATCACAAAACACAGAAACAAACATGCAAACAGACAAACAAGAAGGCAGAAGCAATAATAAATGGAAACGACATCACAAACACAAAAGGGTTGACAATAGGGCTACAGCCTTGGAACGGTCAGTGGCAAAGTAGGCCACTGGGGGTTTAAACCGGTTCTAGGGTGCATCAAACTTTGAATTAGCATTTAGCACTCATCTGTGTAGAATATCATGTGCACGTCCATGAAAAAAATGTGTGGTACAAATCAAGCCAAATCTTTCTAATCTAATTACAAAGTCCTCCCTAAAAACTCACTATTTGTGTGCATGTTGAAAGTATGCTTATCTATTATTTTCTACTACTATCAAATAATGTATAATAATTAATTATAAAAATAATTTAAATTTACGCTTTAAAAAAAATAAGGCAAACAATCTAGTCTCGTGCTAAAATTTTCATTTGAAAATGTTCTGTGTGCACTTTAAATCCTAAATTTAAAAAATCACAGGATTTGTGTTAATAAAGTTTTGGCAGGCCTGCGACTGATTGCATTCGCATTTACAAGCCCCGTTTACTTTGAATGTAAAGGAAACGTCAACATTCGCTCATATTGAGGTGTAGTAAAGGCATTTTGGTGATGTAATGTATACTCGTTCGTGATTGGTGCAGTTTCTGTCCATGTCGAAGAAAGTTATGTCACGTGGTGTAAACAATGTTGATTTCATTGTGAATATTCCCACGATGTATCGACACAATAAAAGTTTTTGCTGAAAATTAAATGTTACAATTTATTTTATTGTTCTAATTTAAAAATGCGTATGCAATAAACAGATTATTTGATTACTATTGGGATATATGCGCTCCTAAAGTAAATCGAGCAATATTAATACGCGAAAGAACTCCTGCATATATCCCAATACAAATCTAATAACCTATACATATCCAAATCTGGTACTAACGCCCTGCTTTTTCAGATTTAAGTTATTATATAATACTTAAACTGATCCCTGTGCGGAACCAAGGATAACACATATTACCGTGCAACATGAATTTTCATGTAAATAAGGTGTCATTTTAGGCTCTTTCATTATGTAAAGGCCCTTTAGAATAAAACATATCATTACTTTTCAATTTTGAGCCGAACCACTAAACCCCACGAAAATCTTGATGCAGTGAGGCCTTGAACGAGGACATTGGAAATGGTCACATCTGTTGTGTCATTTTTAGCAATGAGTAGGCCATATATGGGTTGATTTTTTGTGGTAGAGGCAGATCATCCAATTTGTCCAGGAATGGAAGTGGTGAAATAGTAATTGATATAAAAGGCTTACTATATTAACTGAATGTGCCATGCTGTCCTATGCATTCGAACTGTTATGTTCAAGGCATTGTGTTTATATATATTTCCTTACATCATTCACTTTAAACCTTCTAGCATATCATTAATTAAAATGTAATACACTTTGGAGTTTGTAAATTTGTCTTAGCGTCTCCGTGGTCGAATGGTTAACGACGTTGCGTTGCAAACCTTCGCCTCTCACTGCTGCGCGTTCGAATCGCACTGGGAGCTCGACTTATAAGTGAGGAAGTGTCGATTCTTACGGATGGCGGGAGGTGACAAACAAACAAACAAACAAACAATGTGTCTTTCGTTATTCCACCATGGGCTTTAACAATATTAATGGTGCAATATTCTCAACACCTATACACAATATTTAACAGTTGGCTTTTTACTATTCAAATAATACTTATAAATGATTTGAAAATATGTAATAAAGTATAAAAAAACGGGACGTTGCGAGTCTCTTTAAAACGCGTTTCTTGTCTTCACCACGCTCTGCGCAATCTCGAAGTTGCTACGTACAATACATTTAATTACTTGTCTGTGGGTTAAATGATCAAATAAGGTCTGATTACATTTTAGTTATTTATTAGCGCTTGCAGACTTCTGTGCTTTACCTAAAAGGCCAGTTCGTAAAACATTCCCATCACGTGTGCTACTTAATCAACATGTTTAACTCGATTGTACCGTCTAATTGTGGCGATAAATTGACAAATAGAAAAGAGTATGATAATGAACCTTTGGAAACGGCCGAAAACGAGACATACGAAGTATTGCAGTCTGGGTTTGATTGAGACTGTGCATGAGCGGTAGTGAAATATGCTAGCTACCGATCACGCCCTCTAGCCCCGGGTTGAGCAGAAATCAATATTAATAAAATCAATAGTACAAAATTTTAACCATCCCGAAGATGGCATGCATATGGCGGTGGACATGGAGTATATTTCGTCCCCATGTCGTACGGCGTATGGTCCCAGTATCTTATAAAATTAAATGCCCCGAAGAGCGAAATAAACATAATGGAATTTAGTTGGGAGCAGCGGTTATGAGGCCTGCATATCACAAGTTACAGTCAAAAGAACACGTCATTGCCTACATCGGCGTTTGTTTGCTATCAACCGTACCTTTTTTGGTTTTTACGAACTAAACACGACAAAGTGGGTTTGCTCAGTTGTCATTAGGCAAAATGTTTTCAGACTTTTTGGTCCGTGTGGGAAATTTCACATCACAGAATCGTCTGAATGATTTATATCATACGTATATGGCCACGAATTTTCTTCTGCTTACGCAAGTTCCAATACGTTTTAAACAAGAAATGTACGACCAATGCTTGTATTAACATGATTAAACAGACATATTTGTATTTTTGATTGACATTATCAAAACAAAAGATGTTGTTTTAGAGAAAATGTTAAGAACTTCTTTAAAAAATATAATTATGAACGCTGTTTACCGTCACGTCTTTAGTAATGCAATAATGTAACATTATACAGTATTATAGCATAGTTCTACTCAAATTGTTTCTGTTGACATTATCAAAACAAAAGATGTTGTTTTTGAGAAAATGTTGAGAAATTCTTTGAAACTTATAATTATTATTGTCACAGTAAATGACTGTATAACCAAAACCAATTTGCTATTATACATTGCACACATTACTGTCGAAACACTGGTATTATTTTGCTCCGATTAAATAAAAACTCCGTCAACGGCAATAATGGTATCGATCGATCGACTCGGGAGTTATTACTCTAATTTCCGTAATTGTAACTTGCCTAAAATGTTTGCATTTTTTTTGAGAATTTCAAGAAAGTTGCGCTCGTTTGAAACTACTGAAGCCATAGTGTAGGTGTTCTAGTAAACGACAGCATTTTATTGGACAATATTTGGGTATGTTAATTTTCGAGGCAATGCTTTCGGTTAAAACATTGCAAACGCATTCACATATATACCAACATATCTTACAAAGTATTAAACATGATTCGTTCGTTCATCTGGCACATGTGAGTTATTCTTATTATGTTACCTTATAAGTAAAATCGGAACAAAATGATTATAACAAAACAACAGGAAAAGTACGAAAAGATGGACTCATCATCCTGCTAGCAGCTTTAAAGTAACCTTAAAATATAAAAATGTTAGTCCAGAACAATTATACTGAAAGGAAAAAGAAACGCAGGGTGCGTATTTCCGCTAAATATTGCATATACTGCACACTTAATTCCATATATATTCCAAGGAAATCCCAAGATGTTTTGTAAAAACAAAGTGCAGTTAGTTAGAGAAAGGACACAACTGTGATGTTGTAGACGTTTTAATCACAGTACACGTTGTAACAAGAAATTCATAAATACTGAAGTTCCTCTGAAAAATTGAGCCAGTTCAGTACTGTATTTAATGTTAAGTGATTGCAACATTTAAAGGCTAAGTTTGCTCACCTGCTTGAGCCAAATGCGCATTCTGACGATAATGAAACTTTAAAGGGGTAACCTTTGGTGTGTTCAGTGCTATTTTAAACCTTCTTTCTAAAAGGACAGGCCTAATGTCGCCCTGTACCATTCGATTAGCAGTAGCATATTAAACATATAATATATAGCGGAAATACGCACCCTGTGTTTCTTTTTCCTTTCAGTATATATGTGATTATTCGTGTAAAACATATTTTTTCCGAATTCAATCAAGTAGACTAATTGTTTCCATATTCAACAAAATATCAGAGACATATAGTTATATGATATATAGAAGCATCCATATAAACGTTTTGATCAGTAGCGTAGGAAGAGAAATGCTTTAGGCTATAGGCAATGAAAGAATGCATACACACTTCTGTAGAACAAATTCAGGAGTCAAGAAGTCTGCCAGTTCTTGATTGATTACTTGCTGGAAAACAATTCTTTTGCTCCTTTCGGTTTTCAAATATTACAAAAAAGCTACTATTATATCTTCAGGTGAAACGGAAATCAAGACCGGGTAAGATTAATTTTCATTCATTTGCATTCTCTTCCAAATGCATACTACAGCTAATTTGAAAAAATCAAAAAATCAATTTACGTTTGGAATAAAAATCAAACAGGAAAAGTAGCTTCTATTTTAAATTTATATGCCGACGTTCAATGAAATTGCACCAGTAGATTATATGGGTGATATGGGTGTTAAATTGAAATTGTAATTTAAAGTGATTGATAATTTAACACCCATATAATCTACTGGCGTGTTTTCAATTGACCGCCAGTATACACTGAACAAAATTCCTAATTACTCACTTTTGTATCTGAACTAATTTTCTTATTTTAAATATGTTTTAGAATAGATATGTGATATACCGAGCCTCCTTTGATAAACAAAGCGTGAAACTTATTCTGGTTGTGAAATTTTAATTTCACCTTTAATAGCAAGGTTTTTAATGGATATTTTCTATGCAACATGTGACGGAAGGTACAGGCAATACACGGTGATTACGTATTAATAGGTAAACTGTGAAATTGTGACGTTTTGGCATTCATAAACATTCATAAACTTAGCCTGGTACGCCAGGTGGGTGGGGTATATGCAGATAGAATAGAATATAACAAGTAATTGTTATCGCGCAGAAATCGTCACGGTTGGATAAGCACTATGTTGTAATATAATTACTGGTGCAAGTGACAGTACTTAATTTGGACAAAATCGTACACACTGTATGAAATAGGCAGCGCAATCACATTGCGGCATAAACAGCGAGCCTCCTCTAGATTGGAGCGGTTAGCACATCTCACAAGGACATGGGTGTAGATCTGAATACGTGGAGAAGTCGGATCGGTTGCTTCTCGCAGCCTGTGAAAGTAAAAGGCCACCTTAGAACACTCAAGCTGAATTTCATTCCTTTATGCATACGTGTATGTCTATTTTTTCTGCTAGCTGCTCAGGGTGTGGAGACACATCCTGGCCCTCCTAAACAAGACTCAGGCCCTAGTGGTCGCGGACGTGGCGCATATGGTGGAAATACGCGGGGAGCGAATGCGAATGCGAGCAGAGTGCTCAGAAGTAGCTCGGCTTCTTCTATAAATGCATCGGCAGCGAACACAGAGAACATAAATCAACCACAAATTAATGCGTGTTTAACTCATCCACCTATTTCACAAAGTCAACATCGCGTAGATGATCGACGATATTCAGACATAGTCACGTCTAGTCCTCAACACAACGACGTCCATACTACTAATGTATCAAATGAACTGCCCAGTAACCCTATGTTCGATGTTATGCTCGATATACAAAGAAGTATTCGTCGCATGGAAGGCAAATTTGAAGGATTTGAAAATTCGTTAAGAGACGTGACCGAGTCAAATAAAAAATTGAATGAGAAACAAGATTCGTTGCAACAATCAATGGAAACTATGTCTAAGAATGTTAAGCAACTAGAAGAAAGATTGAGAGTAAGTGAAGATAAATGTGAAAGAGTAGAAGCGCAATCACGCCGTGAGAACTTGAAATTCTTTGGTCTCCCAGAAAACAAAAATGTAACTTGGGAAGAAACCGAAGAAAAAGTAAGGCACTATATAAAGACTGATTTAGACTTAAGTGACGAAGACATACGCATTGAGAGAGCACACCGACTACCAGGGAAAGACACCACAAGAGCAGTTATCGTGAAGTTCTCCTTCTTTAAGGACAAAGATAGAGTTCTAAAAGAATATCGCTCAAAAGGGAAGGACCTTACTGAACAGCGTCACAGGAGACCAAATGAACAGTATAATACGGACAATGACGAGCGTAACCCAACTGTAGATAGCGCATTCCGACCTGACATTTATGTTTCTGAAGATTTTCCTAGTAGAGTCTCAAAAGCTAGGTATGACCTCAGACCCTTTCTCAGCAGAGAAATTACAAAAGGAAACAGAGCGTATCTCAGATATGACAAATTAGTAATCAATGGCGAGTCATATGTGTACGATTCAGAAAGCAACGACATTATAATCTTGAATAAATAGGACACTGGTCAAGGTCTTAATACAAATACTGTAGAAAACAACATAGATATCAACATTCTATCTTGGAACATTCAAGGGTTATTAAAATATACTAGTAATAATGATTTTTTAAGTTATTTGAAACAATTTGATATTTGTGCACTTAATGAAACTTGGTCAAAACACGAGGATGAGTTTAATGACATTTTAGATGGATACCAATGTTATAATAATATTAGAAAGAAAAGATCCAGTAAAGGTCGCCACTCTGGCGGTGTTTGTGTTTTTGTTAAGTCTCACTTAATAGAGGGTGGCTTAATTACGAGAGTTTTTAATCATGCAGAAAATTGCATCTTTCTAAGGTTTAATGGTGACAAGCTTAATGGTAGCAAGACAAATAAAAGTATTTTGATGTGTTTTCTATATATTTCTCCAGAAGGCTCAAGTGTTTATGACGCAAATGATGAATCAAATGGTGTGGAAATATTTGAAGAACAGTTATTAGAAGTTGTTTCAGAGTTTCCCGAAGATGAACTTGTTTTAGCTGGAGACTTTAACTCTAGATGTGGTTCAATGCAAGATATTATTGAAGATGATGATGTTGATTTTGTTTTTAATGATGATAATGTTGTGTACGATAATGATAACTTCAATATGTATAGAAACTCTAAGGATCGAACTTGCAACTCGTTTGGTTATGCACTTATAGAAATGTGTAAAATGTATTGTATTCATATTCTAAATGGTAGAATATTTAATGACAAAGTTGGACATTTTACATCTACAGCAAATGATGGCCGCAGTTTAGTAGATTATTTTATTGTTTCATCTAGCTTGTTCCCATTTGTCACACATTTTGAAATAGGTGAACGATCTGAGTCTGATCATTTCCCACTTGTATGCAAGTTCTCATTTCAATCACCACGAGTGAATGATAGGCAAGCAAATGATGAAAATCACGGTACAGAAAATCAAAACTCTTTTAAACGCTATAAATGGGACGAAAACAAAAGGGACGGATTCATACAAAATATTAAATCCTCCATTATGACTATGAAAGAAATCATTTTAAATGATGTATTAACTGATATTAATCTAGCTGTTCATAAAATTGTTGATATGTTTCATACTGCAGCAAATAATATGAAAGTTAAATCTTTCAAATTAAATGACAAACACGTACAACCGGATTGGTGGGATGATGATTGTGAAAATATGAAGAAAGAAAAACTGAGACAATTAAGACATTTCCGAATGATTAGTACGAGGGAAAATCTACAACATTATAAACATAGCAAAAATAGATTTAAGCAGTATTGTAAACAAAAACAAAATGAATTGCAGGAAAAACTTAAACAAGAACTAATAGAATCGCGGAATAACACAAATTTATTCTGGAAAACGGTAAAAAAACTTAGGTTCAAACGCAGTAATACATCCACTGAACATGTCTCTATAGCTGAATGGTATGAACATTTTAAACAATTATTGTATAATGAAGACTTGGGTAACACTATAGATTTTGAAAACCTTCTACAACAGAATCATGTTATCGACGACATTTTTAATGACCCATTTTTACTTTTAGAACTACAAAAAAGTGTTAAAGATTTGAACCTTGGTAAATCTACAGGTCCTAGTGGAATACTAGCAGAGATGGTAAAATGCACGATTTCAGACATCTCAGATGTAGTATTACCTTTGTATAATAGAATATTGGATACGGGTGTCTTTCCAATAGTTTGGGGTCAAAGCATTTTATGCCCATTTCACAAATCCGGTTCATTGCATGACGCTAACATCTTCCGCGGTATTTCTCTTATAGACACACTTAACAAGATTTTAACTGGAATGATGTTTAATAGATTATCAACCTGGGCAGAAAGTCATAATAAGATTGATGAGGCCCAATCAGGCTTTAGAAAAGGTTATTCCACTATAGATAATCTGTTTACGTTAATGTCAATGGTTCAAAAGTATATTAGTAAAAAAGGTGGGAGATTTTATTGCCTGTTTGTTGATTTTTGTAAAGCTTTCGATACTATTGATCATACAGAGATGTTAAACAGCCTTATAAGGAAAGGAGTGGGTGGTAAATATCTGACACTTTTAATTGCCATGCATAATAATCTTTCATCATGCGTTCGCACTGGTTGTGAAAGCTATACTGACGTATTTCAATGTAATATTGGGTGTCGGCAAGGATGTAAATTAAGCACGATTCTGTTCAATCTCTTTATTAATGATTTGATTGATGAATTAAAGCTAACGTGCACAAACGGTATACATATTTCAGAAGAAGTAGATGATATTTTTGCAATTTTATACGCCGATGACATGGCAAACTGCAGTGATACCGTAAGACTCCTACAATCTCAGATAAATGTTATTTCCAACTTTTGCTTTAGAACTGGTTTGCAAATTAATCTAAAGAAAACAAAAATTATAGTCTTTAGAAACGGGGGCTATCTTAGAGGAAACGAAAACTGGGTTTATAATGGAAGCAAAATAAAAACAGTCTCGTTTTATAAGTATATGGGTTTATACATCACCCCGAAACTAATTTGGACTAAAGCAAAAAATATGCTTGCAATTCAAAGTAAAAAATCGATTATATCACTATACAAACTTCAAAGAAATGTCGGTTTCTTTGATCATTATGAACTTTTTAAATTATTTGATACTATGGTTGTGCCAATCTTAACATATGGATCAGAACTATGGGGATATGAATACTCCCCACTAATTGAAAATGCTCAAAACCAATTTTGTTGTAGATATTTAAATTGTGCAAAAATACATTTCACGCTTTTGCACGTGGCGAATGCGGCAGATTTCCTCTTTTTATTACTTATTATTGTAAATGTATAAAATATTGGCTACATCTTATCCGAATGAACAATACAAGGTATCCTAAACAGTGTTATATTATGCTTATAAATCTTGATGAGGTTGGAAGAGTAACCTGGGCAACACGTGTTAAATCCTTACTATTCAAATATGGTTTTGGTTTTGTGTGGATTTCAGAAGATGTAGGTGATGAGCAATTATTTATTTCTATTTTTAAGCAGCGTTTAATAGATTGTGCCTTGCAAAATTGGCGTGGCGACTTAAACCAGTCAAGCAAAGCTATTCACTATCAACATTTTAAAACACATTTGGATGTTGAAAGGTATCTAACATTAAACATACCATTGAAATTTAAACTTGCACTGTCTAAACTTAGATGTTCAGCACATTCTCTTTTTGTTGAAACGGGCAGACACAATAATATCGCATATGAACATAGAATATGTATGTTATGTAACTCTCACGAAATAGAAGACGAAATGCATGTTGTTATGAAATGTTCGTATTATACGAACTTACGCAATCAATACCTTTTCGAAGTCATAGGCGGTAACTTTAATAGTATTTATGTTTTCTACAATTTAATGAGTACAACAGATCCTTATAAGTTAACGCAACTTTCGAAATATGTGTATACAATGTTTAATAAGAGAAAACGTTTTTTCCAAGCTCACAACATTGGTACATGAATAGAAACTCGATTGGTATATTTGTCAGTAGTTGTACTTTTTGTACTAGTCCACTGTACTATATATTTCAATGTTGTTACTATATTTGTTTGTCTTTTTATCTACTTTTGTCACATTGCTGTATAGTTGTATAATATGCAATATGTTATTTGTATTATGGGCCAGAGGCCTAACTTACTCGGAATAAAATATTGTCTATTGTCTATTGTCTATTGTGATAAGTATTTTGTTTTGACCCATAGTTTGTAAAACATTTATTTTTTGTTTAAATTATTATATCTTTTGAGAGTTATATGAAAACATGAAATGTGCTGATAAAACACATAACATGAGTCAAAGATCGCTTAAAGATATAAAATTCTTAAAATTGGTATGAAATAATAGAAAAAAAACATACAAATTTGACCCATTTATCGCAGATTCTCCGTCTATAAAAAAATGAACTACGGATAATCTTAAATTACCTCCATTTAAATTGAATATTGTTTGAAATTCAAGTAACTGTAATTCAGCGTTAACATTACATATTTCGCAAATTTCTTTTGCAAACGCATTTGTAGTAAAACATGATGTCAAAATAATTTTAACTGGCATATTTTAGAGGTAGGAACATCGAAAGCTCCACTAATTCGAAGTAC
The DNA here is from genome assembly GCA_037043455.1 of Cyrtodaria siliqua. Taxonomy (NCBI): domain Eukaryota; kingdom Metazoa; phylum Mollusca; class Bivalvia; order Adapedonta; family Hiatellidae; genus Cyrtodaria; species Cyrtodaria siliqua. The sequence continues at coordinate 116,259 of JAWPHD010008179.1, forward strand.
TTAATAAAATCCTATATGCCCAGTTGTATAAATGTTATAACTTATTTCTGAGAAAACACATTGACTTAAAAGTTTTAAAATATGTTCATGCAATCAGAGCAGACGATTTACACTGGTTATTTTGCAGTTTAACTGTATCTCTAATCAAGCTCAAAATACACAAAACAATGAGAATATTATTGACATATTCTTAGGTAGGTACTTAACAATTTGGTTTAGTATACTTCCTGCGATATAATCATACAAACCTATTCAAGTATTCAAGATGTTGTCACTAAACTTAAATTCTCTTTGCGGGTGTATCGTTATGTGTGCATCAACTGTACAGTACACACAGGTAGCGCTATTTACTACGCCTTGCACAACACGTTAGAGAAACTCCACTTTGCGGCGAATCAAAAGTTCGTCTGTGTTGTACCGTCTTAAGCTTTTTCACCCCGTTGAAAATGACAAGCGTTTACCTGGACATGATCAGTTTAACGCGCACCAAGACCCTGATCAAACGTGGCCTTTTGAGAGCCTGTTTGATCAGTTCCGATTGGCCCGAGATTGCTAGCCTGTAATTGTTGGCCAATGAAAATTGAACGTCTCCAGATTGACCTGTCAAAATGCATTCAAACATTTGTTATGCCCTCAATGTTTCTGCGCGGCACCGTGTTATTGTTTTATATTTATATAACTTCATTTCGTGTCGCGTAGTGAAATGAAACAAGATTTTTTCGAGAGAATTGGGTAGCGAGGAAAACATTGACATTAAGGTGGATTGGAGCCTTGATAGATATTCAATACCATAAATGGTATTCAATGGGATACCATAAATGGTATTCAATGGGATATGACTTATTTCTCAATGAAAATATACCGCAACTGTCTCGATTTTCTGTAATAAGCTTTCTGGATGATGAAAATTCACTTATTTAGATCTTAGGAACTATAAGCTTTTGCAACATTAATTTAGGGAGGCACTGTAGGTAGACATGTAATATAAACGGGTCCTGATTAAAGTACCCCGGGGTAATGTACCACCACGTCCAGTCACGTGTTTTATTAATCCGAGCCTTCTCTGACCTTACCAGCCCTTTTTACGATTTTGACATTTCATCTGGCTGTGTACATAAAAAAGCCACCAAAGCCACACAAAATAATTGCGAGGTCATGATTTACACAAACAATACTAGTAAGTCGAGTCCTATGTACATGTTATACACCGCGTGTAGTTAGGGATCCAAACAAATGTTTATATATATGTATATATATTATATACTGAAATATATATAAACATTTGTTTGGGTCCAGAAATCAGTTAATTAATATTTTAATCACTCTAAGTCCATCTTTTACTATCCTAGCTCTGTGATGTACGGTGGCATAGAGGTGACATGTGCACTTTTTTATTTTATTTTGTCGTTTTGTAGGATTCTTTTATTTTTCGTTTTGTAGGATTCTTTTATTTTCAAAATAAAAGAATCCTACAAAACGACAAAATAAAAGAATCCTACAAAACGATCATTTAAGAGAGGGCCAGACATAGACCCAGACAGACAGACAGACAGACAGAGAGCCAGACAAAGACCCAGACAGACAGACAGACAGACAGAGACCCAGACAGAGACCCAGACAGACAGACAGACAGACAGAGACCCAGACATGCCAGACAGAGACCCAGACAGACAGACAGACAGGCCAGACAGACATACGGACAGACAGACAGAGACCAAGACAGAGACCCAGACAGACAGACAGAAGACCCAGACAGAGACAAAACAGGCCAGACAGAGAGCCAGACATAGACCAACACAGACAGACAGACAGACAGACAGACAGACAGACAGACAGACAGACAGACAGACAGACAGACAGACAGACAGACAGACAGACAGAGACCAAGACAGAGACCCAGACAGACAGACAGAAGACAGAGACCCAGACAGAGACAAGACAGGCCAGACAGAGAGCCAGACAGAGACCAACACAGACAGACAGACAGACAGACAGACAGACAGAGACCAACACTAACACAGACAGACAGACAGACAGACAGACATGTCTGATTGACTAAAATAAAAAAATCCAAGTAAACGAACTTTCGTTTTCTTGGATTCTTTTATTTTGAAAATAAAAGAATCCTACAAAGCGAA